>JABSMR010039483.1:0-15524 GCA_018902295.1 Dusona sp. PSUC_FEM 10030013
GAAGAGAAGAAGTCCTCCGCTCAACTCTCTAACTGCTTCTTCTCTCTTTTCTTTCTAAAGAAAACTCCGCGTGAATCTCAGTAACTATCTTTCAACGAATTGTAATCGCCCTATCTCATTTCTGTACAATAAATAACATTCATATTAACGAACTCTCTCTAAACATTAAAAGATCTTTGACAGAAACCTAATTGTGTCAAGGAAGCCAACGCATCGATAGTACAGCGACTCTGCAGAATTTTTTTTTTTCTTTTTGAAAAAAATGTACGGGTTCATAAACGATTGATAAATGCGTGTACGAAATTTCAGAAAGAAAACTCAAACAGTTTCAAATTTATTCTATTCTGAAAATCCGCTCTGAAAACAGAGTTCTAGACAACAATACGGCCTTAAGGAATTGATTGCTTAATCACAAAAAAATTCTTGTATCCATTTTTTTCTGACATAAAAATATATGCATTAAAAAAAAATTATTTCCATCTTGATATTTTGCACCTGAAATTATATTTGTGACAACAGAGGTCGGAAGAATCTTTGATCAAATGACTAAACGTCTTGCTACGCCCCAGTAAAACTTATCATATACCTATACCTCGAAAACTAAATAAAGTACGACAAATTGCGTTGTCCGGAATTACTTACTTTGGGTCAGTTATTCTGGATATAAGGCAAAGCCAGAAAAATTAGAAAAAATGTAAAAAAAAATAAAAAGGAACGGAATAGAAAGAAATGAGAAGAAATGAGAATAATCGATCCTGATTGTTTGAACTCTCCATGGGCTACTCAGTACTTATAATACTTACAACAACTAATAATCGAAAAATCGATTTTTCTTTATAACTTTTATAAAATTTGTGATATCTCGACTGTTATTAAAAATACATTTGCATCTGTTTCTATCTTTTCTATATTGAGCTTCTTCGAACCAGGTCAAAGAGACAAATGAATTACGGAACATCATGGAAAAACTTTCGGTTCAGTGGTATCACATATAGATGTCAGCGGAATGAGAAAACTGAAGTGGATTGCTCATCTGGGAAAGATAGATCACTCGATTCATAACTATAGTAAAGGTCTCCCCGAGCAGTGATCGATCGTGTAAATATAGTTTACAGATTAATTATAACTTTTCAATGAAGAAATCAGAAATGAAATGGGAAATAAGGAAGCGAAATGATATTCCAAGTTATACACGCGATATTGTCTTTAAGAATCCGGGTTATTATTTTGAAAATTGATTGTCGGCAGTGTTTACATATTTTTGATCGAACAGTAGGTTCTTATGATATATCCTTCGGAAAATATACGGAAATCGTGTTAATGAAGTTCAATTTGCAGTGATCAGCTGGGAAAGGCTAGAATATTGTTGTGTAGTTCCGGTTCGTTTGTTGAAGAGACTTGATCATCTTCACTAGTCCATGGATGATTTACCAAATTCCATGGGCACCGAGAAGACTCGCAGTGGAAATAACAGCTCCGTGACCGGCGAGTCCTGGACCCGCAACGATTGAACCGGATGGTCCAGTGACGACTGCGCTTCCTGGATAATCATGTATGCATTAAAAAGTTGGTCACGCCAGTGGTTTCTCACGGTGTAGTATTCAATTTTAATCGGTAGAGATTATGTTTCGAATTTTTCACATGTGGCTTACCAGCAGCCGGTCCAACGACCGCGGCAGATCCTGCACTAGGACCAACTACGGCAGCACTTTGAGCTGCCGGTCCAAGGACAGCAACCGAAGGAGACACAGGCCCAATCACTGCAGAATCAGGTGCAAGAGGACCAGTAAGTGCAATTCCGTGACCAGCAAGAATCACGGCTCCATCGTGGCCCCATCCTCCCCAACCCCACCCAAGAGAACGACGTTGGCGTTCAGGGCTAGCAGAAGCAACTACTGCGACGAGAACGATGATAAACTGTGTGCATAGAATGGATATAAATACCAATAGGAAATGAATAACAATTAAAACGATTATCACTTGCATTTATTAATTTCAATAAAATACGACATGAACGCATCAAAATCATCTTTTTGGACATTCGAACAATTTTGGTGCACAGTTTTCTTGACTGTCTGCACACTTTTAGGATTTTTATCGAAATTCTACTGTGACAACAGCTTTTGCCTATTTTGTCTTTCTTTTGAAAACTTACCAAGACCTTCATGGTTGATTTAGATTTTTTCGCGGTTAGTTGAGCTGAGTATCGTTGTTAGTCGTTAGCGTTGACTGATGCTGAACTCTCCGACGTTCCAGCTTTTATACAAAGCCATTGTGGCCGTTATGTCTTGGCAAGTCGTGGATAGCCTTCGCCATGTTGATTTAACCCCGCACGCATCAACTTGATCAAAGAGGTGGAGGCTGCTTTTTCTTGTCTTGGACTGGGCGTGGTTGACTGTACGACATTTAAGCGGAATTCGAATATAATGAGAAACCGTATACCGGATGACCGTATTAACGGTATTCTCCTTTGTTTTTCCTCAATCGTTCATCGCCTCCGGTGATTGGTTAAAAAATAAATTATTGCTCATTTCTGCAAAAAATCAATCTGAAACTAATATCATAGGAATATAAAGATGTTGTACTAATGTCACATTAAAAAATATTTGGGTTTATGGACAAAAGAACTTTTCATACATGTTTCAATATTTTATTGATTCAATATCAAAGACGTAGTATGGATTCAATATTTGTTATCACTTTAATCCTGATGACACGTATTTGATCAGGGAATAGCACGACAAACTTGTATATAGTTTGTGAACTCGCGATATTAAATATTGTATTCGGTTACATGCCTCGTTTTACAGACTTTTTTCATATAAATCCAGGTATTTATTGTACATTTTTTTGATTTTGAACCTTCGTTCGTTCATCACGACTCGATGGTTCAGACAAATCGCGAAATTACTGATCAGGAACACGCGAATGACAGGTTACAGCCATTTGGTTCTCGATGCATTATCTAAATTTATTGATTGTTCAATAAACACATGTGTATATATTTGTATCGTATCAGCTTCTATCATCGATAAGCAAATTCACATTTGGCAAGGCAATAACATTGCTACAGTATTAATAAAAAATACGAATCTCATAAATTCCTCTATTACATATGCTCTTCCATATATAAAGCTCATACATGTTCTTTATTTGTCATTGCCTATGCACTTCCTGTGTTTATTGGAATAATATTTCTAGCAAAATATAATATTCAACTAATAAGGTACAGCAAGATGCCTGTGATATTTATAGAAAAACGTTGATTTCACCTTTGCACGTGAATATTTGGAATATCTCGACCAAAATAATTAGTTGTGGGATGTGATGAGGACAGGTGCAGTGATCGTATATAGTTGTGTGGTGAGTGTGACTGCAGGGAACAGGAAAATAGATCGGACAATGCAAAGCAAACGGACCCTACAAAATCGTTGCTGCCAGTTCTCTCGGTCCCTTGAATACCAGTGACCAACCTTTCCCAATCATTGGTGCGTGATTAAATGTGAATCCCTTTGCACGAGTACGTTTTCCGGACTAGTGACAAATTTGAATTCTATATTCTACTGTATGCTACATACGTTCCGAGATTGCCGTTTTATTATTAGGGAGCACATTCGAATTGGAGTGGTGTATTTGTCAACATTTGAATTGATGGGATAAAAAATTATTTCAGGCATAAGTTGCCCAAAATAAAACCTGACAGACTATGTTTTGCGGGGAATATGTATCAACGTGATCGATCTTGTTATCTATTATCTCTTTGCTTGGGTTGCATTGTTGAACATTCTTGATCGTGAGCATCAACATTTAATTGATTGAGGAACCGCACGCAGAAAGTCGACAATATGAAAAACCACTCAATTTGCTTATAGAGCGATATATTAAATACCCGTTCTTGATCACATATCTGGTTTATCAGATACCATCAATTTAATGACTGCATAACTTAGAAAATAATCCTAATAAAGAGCAAGGTGATTTACTAAAGGTCAACAACAAATGATGTTTATGCAGAAATTAATAAAATATTCCTTTATTCCTTTTCTTTCACTTTTTCATAGCAAATCATAAGACAAATGTCAGAATATTTCGATGTTAAGTAAACGTTGGAATTTCTGGGGCGAATCGAAGCAATTCGTTTTCTTCTTTCAATCTCGAAAAAGACGAGTCTACCACAGGCCATGAAGTCCGTGACGCGGATCCGTCAGGATGGCTCCATGTCCGGATCCATGGGTTGAAATGGATTCGCCGCCCGGTCCTGCAACGAGGACGGAATCTGAGTCAGGTCCTACTATAGCGGCAGCGCCTGGATGAGGTCCTGCAACGAGAGCTCCATGACCCCATATTCCATGAGCCCAAAGTCCACGATCTACCCGATCTCCTGAAAACATTGAAGACTTTTTTATTTATACTTCTCATTGAGGCAGCATTGGAATTTTTACTTCAGAAATCTTTCATAAAGGTGTCATTTTTCCGGCTTATGATATTTTCTGGCTAGTCAACTAGCATTACCATCAACGACGGATAATCCGAGAGATGGTTCAGAAATTATTGTTGGACCAGCAACAGATCCGATAACAGCGGATGGCCCAGCAACAGCTCCTTTTACCAGAGCGGGTCCAGCAACTGCCCCAGTGACGACGGAACCACCCGTTACAGGTCCTGCTACGGCAGCTGCGCCTACGTGTGGGCTTACAATGCTTGCACCATTTACAATCGTACCACCCCAGTCAGCAAGCTCGTTCAAGTCAAGGATTCCGCTGGGGGTGGCCACAACTGCTGCTATGCTTGCTACGAGAACGATCTACCGAGAGACATAGTATTTAGTTATCGACGTCCAATTGACGTATGTTTTTCTAATCCTTTGAACTTAACATACCAATAATTTCATGGCTGCTGCTTTCAATGTAGCCTCTTGATATGATCGCAAGAACTTGTGCCTGAAGACTGTGTCGATTTACCCTGCATGATGAGCTTATATAGTGCTCTACTGACCTCGACTGTGTGCACACTTATACTAGATATGGTTATTTGTTTCATTAGATGGTCCGTTACTTTTCCAAGAAATGTGAGCATGCGTCCATCGCTATGTTCGTTTCTCTGATAATTTTATTCACATAGTCATTTGACCTATGAAAAGTCCAATTAGCCCCGTAATCATATCATATAGCCGTGCTTTTTTCGCTGTTCTTGGCGCTTGATATTGTCCGCTCTTATTCTTAAGATAGCTGATTATCGAGGCTTGATACGAATGTATCGAATGGATCGGGGTTTTGCACTAACAATAAGTGAAAATCAGTGTTCCCAGAAAAACTTTGTTAAATTTATAAGTATTTTTAATAAAATAGGGGTTCATTACGATTGTACTAATGATGGAACAAACGTTTTTCAAAGTACTGCACGTAATCTATGTCCAATCAGCATTTTGCCATTCATTGACATGTATATATTTTTTTCCAAACTCATTTTCATGTGTGATACATGAATGCAGATAGAAAAAAGGTAGAAAATACATGTTTCTTGAGGAGTGTCGATTTAGTCCCCATATAATGTCTAAGGGCTTCTATGCCGAGATTTTTTATATTCATTCTATTCAACTCGTAGACTGGATGAAAAATTCAGATTAAAGGGAAAGGGCAAGAAGGAATAATAATATCAATGATGTAATAATAATAACAATAATAATAGAAAGAACGAAACGATACGGTAAAAGAGATTGCGAATGAAAACCCGGATGTTTATGGAAGCGACGACTGAAGGCTGGGTTCATCCGGTTCCGCGCTGGAAAAAGAAGACGGAAAAACTCATCTATACCTTTTTTTTACAATAAGTACAGGATATCGGATCGGGGTTGAACACCATGCGCATCACCGCATAGCCTCAAAGAAGGCTTTAACGTCATTTACCCTTCGTTCTCAGCTCACCCTATGCCACACAGAGAATACTCGACTGATTGGACTGGCGTTAAAGCAATTTCCGACAATTACTGCAGACTCCCGGTATCACCACCCTACCAAAGCCGTAGCTCGTATTGTCGGCACAATGGACCTCGGAATAGAGGTCAAACTTGATAAGGTCCTAAACCGTTTAATGCTATTATACGCAGATATATACGGTATATATGAATAACATGAAAGTAACAGCGATATACTTTATTGAAATAGTCGATACCGGCTGATGCTAGTATTGTTACGTATATAATATACCTGACTAGTAATATATAGAAAGATGATAGTACATATAGCGTCAAAGAAGGTATTATCCGTGAGAATGAGACGCAAGGCACACGAAAGAGCCGTAGAAATGTCGCTTCAAAACCTTGCAAAATCTTGAGATTCTCGTCGAGTTTCCATTATTTCCAAATTTCACGCCTTCTTGCTACACCCCAGTAGTCGATAGTGCGAAGGAGCAGATAGATTCACGAAAAAAACCTATTACAGCCATCAACGGAAAACTTCGACATTAGAACAAGAATTTCATTTGTAGCATTGCGTGATGTCACATACATCAGACGGTTTATAATAAAATGGGTAAAGCTTCGGAAAAGATATTTTGATTTTCGGTGAGGTATGCATTTATTATTATTAAGGCGTTACATTTAAATGGTATAATATACATGTAACAATCTCTATAAATATACACACAGAACATACAGCGCGTCAATAAAAAATATTGAATGTTGTGTGAGGTACTATAGCGGTATATAATGAATGAACGAGATCATGACGTTGGTCGGCGTATTTTTTGAGGTCCGTTTTGAGGTAATCGTTTGGCTGCTGAGAACAGTCGAGGTAAGATGATTATTTCGTTTCTTAGGATCGATATGAGGATTACCAATATCCTCCAACCAAACCACGAGCAACACCACCGTGACCACCGTAACCTGCAACAATGCTACCGGATGGTCCAGCGACGACTGCGGGGGCTGAAACTGGTCCAGCGATAGCAGCGTGGCCAACAGCAGGTCCAGCAATAACGGAACCGTGACCTGTTGACATTCCGCAAACGAATTTCAGTGACATGTTACCAAACATGGTAGTAATGATATTAAAACCCTTAAAAAATAGGGTTTACTGGCATATTAATACTCGATCTTCTGAAACACTCTCCCTGATTGTTAGAAGATTTAGTTGCTAATAACTAAAAATGTTTACCGTGTCCTAGTCCCCAACCGTGAACACCCAATCCGTGTCCAGCGAGTCCATGCCCACTCAATCCGTAACCTCCCCAACCAAGACCGGCTGGTCCAAGAACGGCTGTTCCGCCGACCACGCTTCCGGAAACAACAGATGGACCTGCTACTGAACCAGTGACTACTGCACCTCCATCAACGGCTCCCGAAATCCTAGCAGGTCCAGCAACGGGTCCAGCGAGAGAAGCTGGACCAACACCTGGGCCAGTTAGTGCGGCTGGTCCTAAAACAGGTCCAGCTAGCACCGCACCATGTCCCCAAAGACCGGAAGGTGCCGCTGAGGTGATGGCTACACTGGCTACCAACAAAATCGCTATTTGATTACACATTGTCGGATGATTAGGATGAGATATCGTTTTCGAGAAAAATCGTTGTTAGACGAAACTGCTTCGGTTTGGATGAGGTAGAACTGTTGTTCGTTGACGGATAACGATGATGTGCTGCTGAGTAGTCTGGTTGTGCCAGCTTTTATAGGAGACCCTATTGTCTATTCTCCCGGTGCATAGACCGATTGCACTTGGTGAAGTTGGGCGGGGCAGGACACGCGAAACATTCTTGCTCTCCACCCGTCTTACTTGCGCGTCTTGGGTCGCCAGCACCAACGCACTACCAAGGTATCTTATCAGTATCGAGTAAATAATACGATCGTAATATAAATGTATGTGTTGGTATCTCCTGGCTACCAATCCCTCCCAAGGTGTCGACATAACCGTATTGGGTTTTCCTTCTAGTTTTACTCCGTCCCACCCCAGAGGAAACTTGTCGGCGTAAGGTCCTTCAGCACAACGACGTTTAGATACTACGTGCCTATGTACATATATGTGTACATCCGGATCGCTCATACCGTTCAGGGATCTAGTAATGAGTGATTTCATGGAGGAATTAAAAGTTATCAGTATAGTCAAGGATGAACAGATTTTCCAATGAATTATAAGATGATCAAATTTCGCAAATATTATAGATTACCAGCCTATATGCCAGGTAATTAGTAAATCATCTGTTATAGCTTGGGCATGCTACAAAGTACGCGTCAACACGTATTCAAGATGCGTCAATAATTTAAGTCGCACCGGCACGACCTTGCGAAGAAGTTGCCGAGTCATCGAGCCCAAGCTTACGAAAAGTGTTATTCACGGATAATAGGACAGTTATGTCAGAAATGGGGCGTGGGCAATGAGCCACGTTAATCTCTCTATTGTTGCAACGTCGTAGTTTCGCATTGTGTATCCGTTTAGGGAAGGCATAGCCCACGCAGGTAATATCGAGAGTGTTGAAAGAAAATCGCATACCCGCATTGTCCGGGCGATTGTTTCGAGGCTCTATAATAATTTCCCTAGGAGGTTCTAACATTATGGATCATTGGCGAATCCTGTGGGAATTATTACTAATATTAAAAGGAACCGCATAGCTAGCAGAATTATATGCGTTGCTGATAACACTCATTTTAATTATGCTCTATTCGGCATCCGATAAAGAGCAGTTTAACTATGTCCCTATTTCAACTGTGTTGTTGAAATATTTCGTCATAATATAGATAGTAGCTACAGTAAAAAATAACATGAAAATCTGTGCATCGTGTTACAAAAGGCCGAATAATGCCTAATAAATATGTACTCAACCGTATAACGATGCATGAGCTATAAGTGTTCTCATTTTTACACGTATAATGCATATGAATTGTATGAACGCTTCCCAATCATACAGTTTACATGCATGCTGCTCAGACATAATGCTAATTTGCCAGGCAGTTACAGATTTTCCACTATACAATAGCGATTACATGCGAAAGAGGATTAACGGAGCCGTTTATGACCCCTACGTGTACAATGAGTACGAAAAGTTAAAAGTTACTGAGGCAATGAGACAATAACTCAGTATGTATATCCATGAATTTTCGTAGTCCCACCAGCAGCAAACCTCTCATCAAGACCACATATGAATAACATATCGGTAAAATCCGTTTGTTCTTTTATCATTATTGCTCGTATCCGGATAAGATTTTTTTTTCTACTCCACCTACGATTAATTTTATATCTATACCGCACAATAATCTCAATAAACATTGCAAAAACCAGAATTAAAACACTGTTTGGTGATTCAATCTGTGCATTAATTATATATAAATAGGATCGTGATAAAGTGTCTAATTAAAAATCTGGAGTTTTTCAACAAGATGGTTCGAGACTTTATTATCTTTCCAATGATACAGCAATGCAACGTATGATGTAACACTAACATTTTATTGCCTATTGTTATGTGTGATGCAATCATTTTACCTAAATATAATTTACTAATTCTTAGATTATTATTTAATGCACAACCTGGATTATATATTAATTACGAGACTTAAATATCCAAAGTTCAAAATTGCATCAACTTATCCCAGTTTTTTCGTTAGCTCACGCCTGTCAATGTTTCTTCATATACATACGATATAATACTGAGTTATAACAGATCTCGTTAGAACGATTGTTGCAAAGAATAATTGTTGTTTATCGTACACAATGTACACATATACGCGATTTTTCTATTCTATTCTTATACTTAGAGAATATTATGAGTCTAGGTTAATCGTTCGGGTCAAATTCGCATTCGACCCGAAGGAAACTTTTTTTGTCGTGGAAATGCGAAACCCGGATATGCCAAGGGTCAATCGACATACCACAGTTGACTCCAACGGAAATTCCATTGGTTGCATATGTGTTAACTTGCCACATAAGTATTTTTGTCCACATCTATTTCAAAGTGTCTCACTGACGCCAACATCACGTCCCACCTCTCTTACACCCCACTATGTAAACCAAGTGTGCATATTGACTACAACTATGTATTAACAGCACTCCCTACACGTGGCAATAAATGTCACCAGTATGTATATACAACTCAAATTGTGCACATATATCTCGAAATTTTTTAAAAACGATGAATCGTATTTTCTTTAAGTGATTGTTATACGAAGGTCTTTATAATGTATATGCTGATGTCCATGCTATCTGTATCTTCAACAATGTCCAAACATTGCCCCGCCTTTGCCCCACGATAGCACCAGCCAGCAAGTTCACCGACCCACACGTGCCACTTATTGTCGACTCAACAGATCCCATAAATATATGTTGGCGCTTATAAAGGTTCTCTTTCAATCGACGAGTGCGTCAATGTCTCCTTGGATTCGGGCAGATCGGGTACAACACCTCTTATGATACAACCCTTTTTTTTTTACTCGTAACGGTGAGTTTTCTACTTTATGTTCTGACACAAAAATTCTGATAATATATTCGTGTACCGAAAATTTAATGAAAAGAACTTTGATCAAACTTTGAAAAAAACACTTTAATGGAAAAACTATTGTGCTTTATACAATTGCCAATGGTAGATTTTGAAAATTAATTTTTGTTTGATTTGTATGAAGATGTGTTTGGGATTTCCGCAGTTGGCTTCATGGCAAATCATTGCACCGAATCTTGATGGCTCGAAAACATTTACAAACAACAGAAAATGTGTACCTTGATTTTATCAGCAATTTCTCCAAAGTAGAGGTATTTCTCACGTCTGTAAATGTTTGGAAACGATTTTGCATTTTTAAATAACCGTAACTTATTGAACAATATTTTTATCGCTGTCTTCAATAGTCCACAAAGGTTAGATATTGTATTTTACTCAGATCTTCTTTCAGAATATGAAGCTTTTTTCAAATTTCAATAAAAACGTTATCAACGAATCTTGGATAGATAATCAAGTCATAAAACGAAGAGAAATCTTTCGACTATACATACCATTCTTATTGCTCGAGATCTTCCCGCAATCGCGCCTATTGGAATTGGTCGAGCAGCTTTTATTTTTAGTCTCATATTGGTTTTCTGGAAATCAAGGAAGAAAGAAGTACACATCAATTATTGATTCTTTGGGGATATTCATGTCCCTCGATAACCCACAATACTCTCTCCGATATGTACCTTTCCACTTCCAGCTTGAGCCATTCCCTTCCGGTTCTATCACACTGGTCGAATCCAATACACACTAACATGTATATAACTATACGGGCTATTCAATGCAGAGTTAAAAAATGTTTGAACCCCAATTCTTTACATATGGTTATTTCATAGATAATTGTTTCGGTAAGAATTAAGTCCAAATTACATTTAAATTGCCGTTTCATTTATCTTTTTCATTCATTACCCCCCTTTGAAACGTTCATTCGGGTCCGGAACGAGGCAATGTTTCTTTCAACCATCCGAGCGTCAGTAATTCTTCACATATTGAGATATCGGGATCAAGTAGAAATACTTTACTTTGTTCTCCAAACCCAGTTTTTTCAAAAATTATTTAAATGACGATATCTTAATCTATAATGACGATAACATCGAAAAAGCGTCCCGGAAAATGGTTTTGTACGTTTTTCGCACGAAAATTTGAGTTGAAAAAAGATTGATTATGTTTATGGTGTTTTTGGACATTGAGAAAAATCTAGAGAATAGAAAATTTGTTTAATTTTGGTTTACGTGGCTGTAGTAAACTGTACTAAATACTTATTTTTACCTTCAAATTTTTAAGTGGATCACCCCTCAAATTTTTTCTTGCGTACCTTTTTTTTGCCGCTACCTAATGAACAATACTTAAAAATTCTATTTTGTCTGATTCACTTTGCGGGTTATAAGCTGTTTGTATAAAAAACATTCATATAAATCTGTTTAATAGCCCTCCATGTAAGTAGAGAGATAAACTTCTTTCCTTACGGATTAATATAAATGTAAATATATCTGTAGTCACACTGGTACCTATACACGTGAATGCTGGTATATTGTTATCAGCGGATCTAACACAATCGATAATTTCAACGACCTTGCCGTACGATCCGTTGCACAAAGCTGCGACCTGTCAGGCGATGCAAATACACGCACACACGCACACACACATGCATACATGGCTTAACAATTATCCACCGCGTATCGACCGCACCTTTGGCGACGCACTCTTGCGGTGACCAATCTCACTTTAATACTACTACAGATCAAACATTAAATCACTTTCATTACGAACTTATGAGCGGAGAAGAAATAATAGGAAAACAATGCATTTAGAGACGGACCTTACTAAGCTTTGTTATTATATATTTATGCTACTTGCAACAATCGATTAAAAAAATTATAGTAAATCGATCAGAAAAATGCTCACGTTTTAGACAACTCAAAATTAATATTCACATTATTTATTTTATTTCAATTTATTATAACATTTTTCTTCCATATGCAATTTTGATGCTTAAATGGCTCAGTGAAAAATATACTGGCGACGTGATCTTGGGATTTTGCAACCTATAATTTCATTGGCAGGGACCTGACCTCCAGGGTAACATCACTTCGTAATTGAATACGTATAGTAATATATATAACTGGCATTCATACTCTTTATACGTGTACATGGCCGATAGTCGCTGACCGCATAAACTCTCTCACACTATCCGGTATGGAAGATTGATTTATCGCGACATTGATCCCCATACTTTGATACCTCTTTTAAGATATATCAAATCGGAATCTCAAAAACGACCTTCGACTTGTCACGTTTCTCGTAACTGCAAGTGCACAACGGTACTAGCGCGCTCGATCGGACTACTAATAATTATGTATTCACCCACAAATAACAATTATACGTACATTTGACTATTTGCACAAACCATTAAAGAGTAGCATATTAATAAACTGTACATTCACCAGAGGAACTATAAACATATACAGGGGGAAAAAACACACAGTGCTGCTATTATTTAATCATGCGAAATAGATAAGTAATATAGGACTATAACAAATAGTCGCTTAATCGGAATTAAAATCCATTGACCCATTGGAAAAAACTTGAAAGGGTTACATATGTCTGGAATTTTCGGAATATCGATCTTTTTTATCGCTTACTGGGCTCCAACCTTTCAAGAAGACAGAAAAAAAGTTTATTGACAAATTCTACTCGCTGACAATATTACAATAATAAATGTGTCCAACCCACGAAGTGTAAGCAAAGCGTTTTTCTCGAAACAACTTTTTGTGTCGCCGTAGGCAAGAAAACTCGAAAAGTTTCACTAATCGCTTTGTTCAAATTAAGAAATGTGACTCAACAGACACTATATTACAAGTGTATATATTCTGAGTTTCTAGTAGCGCTAAGCAACTGAAACTCAGTAAAAATGTAGCCGCCCGTATCGGCCGAGTTTTTCCCAGTTTCTCTTGGCCCTCGTGCAAATGCGATTCAATAGTGTATTAGGAAAGAGTGAGTGTGGGCAACATTCTCGAAGGAGGGTCTTACAGGAACATGGAAATTAGTGAAGTGGTGGGAAAGTGAGGTGTAAGTAATCGGATGGGGTCGTAAAAAGTCGGAAGGATATAGGTAGGAACAATCAAAATGAAAAATTCAAGTAATACAAGAATCGTTTTTATTTTTTCGGATCCATCCATGCGCGAATGATTTATCATGCCAATCGCGAGAAGTTTTTTTTGCTGGTAATGTTAACAATATCAAGATAGTATCGCATTTGCTGTAAAAATTAAAATACTGTAAAAAACTTTGAGATAAGTACATTTACTCCCCCTAAATAATAGTTCCGATAAAAAATCGCCTTCTCAATACTAGACCCCAACGAAAAGTTATAAAAAAGTTTACCTCCGGTAAAAATTAACCTTCGAAAAGTTATTTCATTCGCGTCAAATCACTCGGAAAATTATACTCAAAAATGTTCTCAATGAATTAAAATATCACAAAAAGTCATTGAATAAATTAAAATTACAAAAGCATTCATAGTCGAATACAACAATACATGATAATTCCTAATAATCCGTTGTTCTATATAATAAGGATAAAAATGACAAAATGAGGATAAAACAAGTAGTACAATTTTTGTTTGTATAATGAGTAAAAATTAATTGAAAAATAAATTTCGGCCGAAGTACTTGACCGGTTCGTTACCACGGGTGACAGGTGTATTATGTGAATCAAGCAGAAAACCCGCCAAATACTTCGGCTGAAATTTTCTTTTTAGTCAATTTTTTTTCGTTTGGAGTTTTTTTTGTACTGAGATTTTTTTATTTCTACGGTTTTACCTTATTGTACAAACCAAAATTGTACTACTTGTTTTATACTTCTTTTCATTTTTATTCTTATTATATAGAACAAGCGAGTATTAATAGGGAGAGATTAACCCCTTGAACGGTAAGAAAAATTTCACGCTTAGTGCCCCAAACGCGGAAAACGTATTAAGATTCGCGGCAGCGAATCGAGACAAGTACATTTTCGAAAAATCGAATATCTAAAAATATAATATCGAAGTCTTGACAAATTATAAAGAGTGTCAGTATTTTTTTTTCTCTATCAGTTAAAAAAAACTCGATGCCGTAGTGTATAGATATACCTTATACATGACCTTCCGACGCCATTTAGTGTCATTGCCGCTTAAGGGGTTAATAAGTATTGTTGTATTTGACTATGAATGCTTTTGTCATTTTATTTCTACAATGAGTTTTTGTAATAAATTAATTAATGGAGAAAATTTTTGTGTCTAATTTTTTGAGTGATTTGACGCAAATGACAGAATTTTTGGAAGGTTGATTTTTACCGGAGGTAAACTTTTTTATAACTTTTCGATGGGGTTTTGTATTGAGACGGTAATTTATCATCGGAACCTTTATTTAGGAGGAGTAAATGTACTTTTTCAACGTTTTGTTCGGATTTCATAAATTATTATTTATACATGCCAATATTTTTTACGTATTCGAGTGATGCGATGTAATTAACATTCTTTTCGGTGTCGTAGCAAAATATGGTAATACTTGATCAAAAAACGGTTTTCTCAAGGATTGGTCGGTTGATAAAAACTTTAACGGGTGCTTAATCAATTTTTTCCGATTTCGGCTAAAAATGGATACATATGATCGAAGTTCGAGTTACTGTATCGCAACTATTTCGAGACTAAAAATGCTTTGTGAAATGTTTCTCTGAAAATTGTTCAAATGATGTCAAATTTCGTAACTATTCATCAAAACTTAGAGAATCATTAGATTACTTAAAGCGTACAGTCGTTCTAAGAAGATACGGTGCATACATGAATCACGAACAAATAAGAACTGAATTTTTTTTTAATTTTCTAACAAAAATCGTTCAAAAAATGTTACATTGCAATATACATGCAATCAGAGATAAAATCCAGTAACAGTTTTTAAATTCATAAAAAATCTAAATGGAATAAAACGTTCGGAGCAAGGAAATTATGTGATATAAACGACGAATCGAAAAATAAATTGTAAAGTAAAAACAATTTTATTTTGAGTACAAAAAAATTGTTGGGCTA
>JABSMR010039594.1:0-15519 GCA_018902295.1 Dusona sp. PSUC_FEM 10030013
ATATCTAATAATTAAATTTTAATGAATTTTTTATCTCATACGTGTAGTATAAATCTTTCGAATATTTTCACTCGCCAATTCCATTAATAATTTTTTGCTACTAGTACGTGCAGAAGTTTTACGATTTCCTGGCAGATTCCGTCCTCTCGAATTCCAGTGATTGCATCGAGCAATTAAAAACTAATTAATCTATAGACGAACTTACTATTCATCAGCATTGCGATTGTGGTTGATGCGTTTTTCTCGTTTGAATATTCCATG
Organism: Dusona sp. PSUC_FEM 10030013; assembly: GCA_018902295.1. Lineage (NCBI taxonomy): Eukaryota > Metazoa > Arthropoda > Insecta > Hymenoptera > Ichneumonidae > Dusona > Dusona sp. PSUC_FEM 10030013. The sequence continues at coordinate 262 of JABSMR010039594.1, forward strand.
TGTTTTTTCGACGATATATACATGACGGTGAAATTGTAATTCAAATTTTCCATCCCCAAGAGATTTAGCCGCCATTCGCCGGGTGGAGGATTGCGCGCGTCGATGATTAACCCCTCTGCGTCGCTCGTGCGCGATAACGAAAACATTGGTCTCGTTCTCATCGTAATCGTGGAATTATTTTCTCGTTGTGCTTCATAAAATAATGAAAAAAAATTATCATCTCAGAGGGAAATCAATTTTCGTTTTTGTAACACGAAAAAGAAACCACATTTTTAAGGGTGCTCGTGAGTTATTTAGCCTCGTATGTTTTCGTGCAACGAGATTGTATTGGTTGACCTATATATAGAGAGTGAATCCGATCAACCTGCAGTCCCTGAGCGTGCACAGACTCCTCTTTTCAGCAAATAGAAAACTCCACGAGTCCAGCGAGATTCGTGGAGATTTTTATGAAAAAAATTCGACAAATCAAATCTTGAAATAGTTGAAAACAAAATTTGCGCTCGTTCGTTCGGTGTGATAAAAAAGACACATTTTTTTCGTAATCCAAGGAACAGTCGGTACGATTGCTCCGCTCATCAAAACCCTGGAATCGTCTGCGGAATTTTTTGGTACATTTTGTTTTCATTAAAAAATTGAGTGATTTGTTCATTTAAATAATGTAAAAAGTGTATAAAGAATTTCTTTGGGCACCTAAAAACACGCTAATATAATTATTAGTTTTTTTCTTATGAGAGCTGAAAATTGATGATTTTTGTTCGATTTATAAATTAAATAAACTTTTGTCGAGCAAAACCGGTTTAAATAGAGAACACACAATATGTTGAAGGCAAAAATAGAACCGTAACAAGAAGTGACTTTTCACGACTTGAAGTGGCAGCAGTAAATGGCAATAAAGAAAAAAAATACTGGCTGCCGTAGATCATTTCGGACTATCGAACAAGTGTGTCTTGGCATTAAACTTTGCATCTTTGTTCTCTCGCTAGAGAGTATAAATATTGTCTCATCGACGAAACAAAATAGAAATACGTTGCAATTTATAATAATACAGCCTTAATGCATTTTCACGAGCCACGGTTATTTTCGAACTTGTTGTGGGGCCAAACGAATTTATTAAAATAACGCGCCGATTAGTGTAAATCGCACGTGGCTCGAACATGCATGACCTTGTCGACAACGAATAATCGATCGCGAGTAAATTTATACTCGAATAACAATAAATTATTCAATCATTTTCGCACGCAATAACATTGCATTTTGGTAAGAAATAATTAAATTCAACAAAACTTCTTCTTTTGATATCCATAGTTTTCAAATAATCTGCCATCATTTGCCAAAACAATTATTTTTTTTACTTGATATTAATTGCAGGGCTTAATTAAAACACAAACTATCGCCCGATAGGGAAATACAGTGGTACGAAATTGTGCAAATATTTTGATTCGAATAAATAAAAATCGAGAATTCAGAAATTTGAGTAAAAACAGCACGTATTTTCTACTGGAACGAAAGTTATATTTATAGAATTCAAACGAAAAATAAAGTTTTACAAGCAGATAAAAATTATTAGGCCAATTTAAAAGTCGAACATATGCAAGCCATTGTAAAGTTTTTATTCAATCAATAAACATCGTAAATTTCATTCGAGCTATCTTACAACTCATGATTTGTTGAATATTTTCCTATGTATTGAGCCTAATATTTTGCTTCTATTCTCGATTCAACTCGAAAAGTGTTATCATTATGGACACGCGATATTAATAGAATTATTTCTTGAAGGCACATATATATATATATATTTGCGTTCATTCGTGTGTACGCACATCTGCTGCTTGGTACAAAAAAAGTGACTAATTCAATATCCAAAACTGAGGGAATTAATCATTTTTTGTACCGAGCAATGCGTATATGTGGACAGGGAGCAAAGTGCTTAAATTATTTGGAGTATTGTATTTGCTACTTGAGTCACAGTCTCGTGCAAATTCTCCCCTTTACTCACCGATAGGGATTTCGATTACAACCTGCGATAATTTCCCAAATGCGAGAATTCTAAGTTTTTCGATATCTTCATTGACACTGAACACCGTCGAGGTTAAACCACTTGCGTCATTTTTCGAAACGAGTTCTGTCTAGAATAATAAGAGAGAAAATTGGATATGGCCAATAAAAATACCGGAAGATTCCTTTATTGGACATTTTAACGTTCGCTCAAATATTTGTTTATCGATAAATACATTCGGGCAAGAGAAAAAAGGTGATAATTGTTTTACTATTCAATTTAAGTTATCTCGGATTAATACTAAATTTAGGGACCGTGAATTTTTGGAGAAAAAGATTCTTTCTTTTCGACAGAATATGTTTCCTTAAAACTCAACTTTTTAAAATCTTTAAATTTAAATTTAAAACTTTTAAAAAAAATTTAAATGTTTATAATTCTGCATCAGAATATGCTGGTTTTCAGTTAATTAATAAGTTGATCCCTATTTACCTGTTCTTCGTTTGAAAAATCATTGGAAATCATCGAAAAACTCGAATTGAATTTATCCAAAGATGTGCAACCGATTTCAAGAAACAATTGACATTTTGGATCATTGTCGTAAAAAGTGTTCAATTTCTCCGACGATATGGGTGAAGATTCCCATCGTAGATTTTTTTCCTGATCGGAAAATATTCCTGGAAATAAAAAAGCGACAGTTGTTTAGCTCGTCGCTATCTGTCGTGAATAATAAAAATATTTTTTTCCGCAGTTATCTGCGAATATTAAGAGATTTCAGGTTATTTGTCATTAATATGTTTGAATTAGTCGTATCGTGTCTTATTTTGTGCTTTATCGCAGCCGGAAATCCCGGCTTCGCATTATCTCAGATTAGAGAACTTCATGTCCGCATTGGTATATAAACAATCGTTCAGAATCGACAATTCGATGGAAATAAATGGTCGAAAATAAAAATTTATGAAAAATTATGAAAGAATATTCTCCCACTGATTAGACTGTGATAATTATACACAATTAACGTCATCGATCGCTTCTTGTTACTGCGAACTGTTTTTACTCGTTATTTGTTTACGCATTTTATTGATATCTAATACGTCAATAGAAAACTGCACACAGTACTATTCTCGTGATCTTTCATAACGATGCGTTAATCGAGATGACCTTAAAGCTCTCGGTGATTATACTTATCCGGTCAAAGAAATAGATTTTCGGTATTATGCAGATTGATAATAAAAATCCGATAAAATATAAACATTTATAGATAATGAATAAGCTTTTCGTAAGAAAGCAACTGTCCGAACGATTGTAAAACGCGGTTGAATGAAATAATAAAAATTTCTATTTAACGGACCCCAATTGGTTGATGTTTTTCCAGTCAGTGCCGCTTTAGCGTCATCCACAACGTTCCAAATAATATTAACACGTTTTATCGATTCCTTATTTTCTGCCTCATCTTCGGAGCTTTCTTTCTTCACGCAGTATCTCCAGCATCGAAATTCATCAGAATTTATTTCATCCCTGGGCCAATCAGTTTCACCTTTCGGGGCGATTTCATCGTCTCGAGAATTTTTCGTATGCACAAACTTCAATTCTTCCTTATCTAGGAATTCTATATACCGTTTCAATATCTCAAGCGAATCATCACTTTTCGAGGGGACCGTGCACAACACTAGAAACGATCCAAACAACCAAAAAGTCCTTTGCCACATCGTTACAGTTTTCAATCCTTTCTCTTCAATTTTACTACCGTCAAAAATCTTTTATTCTTATTATTTTTCAATTGTATCACCAGGTTGTCATATATTTTTGTATGACGTTATATATTGTTATAAATTTATCGAAATCACGATTTTTATGGCCTAGATATATATATTTAAAAAAAATTGAAATAGAGATTCTCGGTTGTACTCGAAGAAGCTATCATTCGAACTGATGGTCGTTCGCGCAAGTTCTCTCTTACTTATAAGTCACGATTTCCGGTTTACAGAACGCGTCACTCGACAAAAGATCCACAAGATGACGAACAAGTGTGAAACAAGTCTCTTTTGGGCGTCGTCTTACTTTGTTAAACAAAAAAAAACGTGAAAAAATACGTCATTTGAGAAGTTGAACGTAGAGATCGTTTGTTTTTGAAATTTTTTCTTTATAGTGGATAGTTGGAGGATCGAATTCGAGGGCACGCTTACCGTAGAGCATAACAGAGAATATCGTCTTCGGTCGGAGGAAACGATAAAAAGGAAAGAGACAAAAAATGATTTGGATGAATCCTCAATACGAAAGTGAAAATGTTGCGTTTATCGTTGTTTTATCTTCACCAATGTGACATTCGTAGTATCCTGTCAAACATTTGTCATGATTTAATAGAGTATTCAGACTCCGTGTGTGTGCACGAAACGATATCGTTTAAGACACAATTCTAGGTGGAGTTCCTGGCAGGGCATTTGTTTGAAAAAAGGGAGCCTTGGAGGAAACTGGGTTTTTTTCCATCGATAAAAGGTTCTGACTAGAAAGTCTTGTTTTTCTAAGAATAGAACAAGAGTTTTCGGACGCTGAAAACACATGTTTTTTTTTGCTCAATACCAAATAACACAAAACACCGTCTATTTTTCGTAACTGGCCTAAACGAGCCTTTTGTTCAGATTCCATTTTTTTTCAAATTCAAATAAATTATGTAATAAATGAATTTTCGTGGAATAAATAAATGGATTATGTTTCAGTTGGCCCGGAAGAATGTTCAGTGGTGAAGGAGCCCGTCCCCGGAGCTCTGTCGCAGCAGAGTGCGAGTAGGCAAGTTGAATTTCCGGCCGTACAAGATCATGCAACGGTTTCCCAGCAAATTGAACCAGCACGAAAAGAATCGAACGATCAACCAGCGAAACAAAGTTACTTTGGATCGATTCTATCGTCCTTCCCTAATCTTTCATTATCCTCGATAACCGGTGACACGAGTGGATCACAAACCACGAGCAATCCTCAACAACAATCCGGAAGCACAAATCCTGGCGGATCACGTGACGCTTATGGATTTTCACAAAATCCTTATGGCGTATCAACGACTTCCGGGCCTTTTGTAGCGAAGGACCAAACACGCGATACTTTTGGCCAACATTCGCAAGGGTTTTCCGAAATTGGATTTGCCCCACCACCAATCAGCTCGGAATCGCCTCAACCACCACCTGCTGTCCCAACTCTTCCACCTTCCGGTGGTAAGTTCATTCATCATTTATAACTGCTTTCATTCAAAATCTAATTCATTCACGTTTCCTCTTTATTTTTTTTGTTATTCATAAAAAGTCAATCGCTTTCATAAAAAATCAATCACTTTTCCATGCTTTTGGTTCTAATTATTAAAAATAAGTCCAATGTTATTGATGATGAGAAAGGTCAAAATAAAAAAATCCGCTTTTGAAATTAAAAAAAAAAAGAATTTTATCTGAAGGATGAAAATTCATATCATTGATTCAAATTGGCTGTCCAAATAGATAGCAGGGTTAATCGCGAGAAAAACGTTTTTTCTTTTGAATGTTTATGGTTGTCAATTTTAGGACTATTTGAAAAATACTTTTTTAAACAAAAAACATTTATTTCTTTGTTTGCATTATTGGTTCCGATGAATTCATAGGTGAAATTATTTTTGTAATTTTTAATATTGAAAAAAAAAAAACTATAAATGGGAATTCTCAGGACCAGGTTCGTACCGGCTAGGGAATCAGCGACGTCTGAAATATGCACCGCTTCCTGATTTGACATCGAACACTCCGAAGCAATATCCAACTTCGGAAAATTTGTTCGCTCCACCGCAGGAACCAACGGCACCATCGGCTCCAGAGTATTTCACTCCGAGTGCGGTTGTTCCGTCACTTCCGAGCAGTCGAAGTTCCCCGGGTTTGGTACCGAATCCGCAATCAGGAATCAGTAGTCTTCATGGTTCGCAGTCTTTCACATCGGGATTCCCACCGCCGTCCAATTCGACGATTCAGCAGGCGCCATTTCATATTCCACCAAGAGATCCTCCGAGTTCGGTGCAGTTTCGAGCAGCTCCGAGTCACTACAATCCCGGAATCGTTAATTCTTCGAGCTCGAGTCAAATTTCAATCTCGTCTCCTCGAGAAATACCATCGAGATTTCCTGAGACAGCTACGCCCCAAAACACCCCGGCGAATGCCTCATACGCCGGTTTCGCCGCATCTTACGCAGCGAGTAATTCGGAAACTCTGATAACGAAAGATCAGGTCGAGCCGCGAGTTTCTTCGAGTTCTCACGGTCCAACAAAGTTTTCCGAAGGTTTGACATTCGATGTTCCATCTTCAGCGTACTCGAGAAACAATGTTTTACCGACCGAGGGTTGCATCATAGAGCCCAACGTAACCGCTGAACCGAATGACGCCCAAGCTGCTGCATCGGGACAAACCGAGGACAGCAGTTTCACTTTGAAATCCGCGGCGAAGGTCACCGCTAAATTGGAACATCTTTTGGCTGAGAGAGAGGAAGATTCGGTTGTAACGAACCCTGGGGGTCCAACCGTCTTCAGCGAAGATTCTAAACCGGTAGAACAAACGAACCAACCGATTCCATGGAGCAGCGAGGCCAATAAAGAAGTAGCAAAGTCCGAAGGAAGTGAGGATTTGGCAGAAATTGATTTGACAGCGAACGATACGGTGCCACAAGTGTCATCGAGTCAGGGACCAATCGTAGCTCCACTAATTGCGAGAGGTTTGACTTTTCCACCAACTTTGGGTAGTGAAAGTTTCGCCAGAACCGGAAGTCACTTGACCACATCAGCGGAAATCTCTTCGACGTCAAGCTCCGCCATTGATTCGTACTCGCAAAATCCAATCCAAGAAGCGCGCAATCCAGTCGCAAACTTTTTTAGAAATACCGGTACCGAACCGAAAAAATCGGAAGTGCATTATTTCTCAACAACGACAGAAACTCCCGGAAGTTTCTACAATCCACAAATTTTACCTCAAACTCAACAATCACCGATCTCGTTCTTCGATCCAACTTCTCGGACCATTGGGTCAGACGTGCCATTACAGTTTCCCAACGCACCTACTCAACTAAATCCTTCTACGAATCCACCACAATTCATTCCAACCTTGTACAATCCTAGCGATTTTTCAACCGCTATTCACAATTCACCGTTCTCGACTTATTCTCCTCAGTATCCTCCTCCTGCTGGTGGAATTTCTACGCAAACTTCATTCAGCAGTGTCCTCAGTTCGAGCCCTCCGACCTTTCCGAGCAGTGGCTCTTTCATGAGCACTGCTATGCCCGAACCTACAGGCTCGGCAACGCTTAATCCTGTGCAGATGTCCGTTAGTCCTGGAATTGGACGCTCGAACACAGATACAGTTCCGCCCAGTCTTCAGAGCCTCGTGAGTCATAATTTAAATACGAATATTTATTTTTTCTCATTCAATCCGAGACTCCTACAACGGGGTCGGGAACGACCCTAATTTTTTTAGTACGAAGCTTCTTTTTTCGAAACTGTTTTTCATTTTATAAAAATTCGCATATCATTAAATCTTGACCAAATGCCATTTTATTGTACACCATTCTCTTCGTTATCAAAAAACCAAGAGAATGGTGTATAATTAAAACTTATTAGAACACACGATGAATATTTTCTGCTAAAGAGAAGAATGGGGTCATCGGGAAAAATAAGTTGTAGGGTTTTTAGGGTTAGCGATCATTTTCTTTTTTATATTTTTGCACGAAATTTCATAGTCATTTTTCACCTGTTTTTCCGCCTGTTCGTCGTCTGATTGTCGTTATCAAAAAGAACAGACCGTTACGTACAACGTTAATTTAATTTGATGGATAAAAAATAAGGAAAAGTCTCAGGATGACCAGGAAACTCTTTATTGAATATTTGATTAAAAAATAACATGTTTCTTTATGGGAACTCTCCAATTGCAATGTAATTACAGATTTTGTTTTATAGCACTATAAATGAGAGATGTTTCGACATGAAAATATTATGAACAAATGAGAGTAAAATTTGATGCCTCAGCTCGATCTGGATTCATCCAAATTGTGGAAATATCCGTGCCCAGCGTTTTTAGTATACGGACCAAATAAAACAATTAATTTTGTTGACAATTTTCCGATATTGGACGGAAAATGTGGGAGAGGTTAAAAAAAAGTTTCGAGTATGTTTTTGACGTTTCGACGAATTTTTTAGGCCGGAGGTCCAGCAGAACGTAGAATGCCGTACAGACCGGTATACCATCATTGGTTCTACCGCAAAGAAGTGGAGAACAAGGTACTCTGGTTGCCATTTTCAATGCACGACAGCCTCAGCCTCGAGGAAATTCACAATTCTACAGAAATCACACCGGAAACGACCGTGGCTACGGACGGCGGTCGTTACGACGTTGATATTCTTCGACGCAGTAGAACTCCGGTTTACTGGACCGGAAATACTACGGAAGTGAGACGTTCGTCATGGTTTTACAAAGGATCGACCGAGTCACGTTATGTCCCATACGAGGAGAGCATCGCGGCTCGACTTGAAGAAGAATACAAACAGGCTTGTTTAACCGACAATTGGAATCGTCGCGTCGAATTAAATAACGGCGAGTACATCGTGTTTCACAGTACAACCGTACAGGTTCATCACATGCCAACGACTTCACCCGAACTCGCAGCGTCTTGGGGCAACAGTACCGTAAGTTTGAAACAACCTTTCAATCTCCTCTATTACGTTTTATTGACACTTTAAAGTTGATATTTCATCGATAACTTTCCTCTATCGTCTTCAAGGATTAATTACACATATACTTATGCGAAGCATTTCGTTTCATAGGAGTTTCAGTCAAATTTCAAATTGATATGCAATAATGAAATTATTTAAAAATCAATGACAACTTTTTTATACGAAATGTGTTCTAGAAATTATCACACGATTTTTTTTTGGTCGCGTATGAATTTGTTGATTTTCTAGAATACTTTTGAATTTTTTCGAAAACTTTTTGTTTTTTTTTTAATTCCTTTTTTTCAATTTTCTGGAGACGATATTTGAGAAACTGTTAGTTCAATGCCTTAAAAATGTTGTAAATATGATGTTGAATCTTTTTACAAAAATATGTGCAAATTTCGTGAATTTTTATGAATTTTTTCAATAGTTTTCGGGAAAATACAAAAATTAATTTATATTCTAAAATAAGAAACATGCTTTTAGAATAATTACCAAAGTAATGTGACGTAACGAAAAATAATAATCGTTTGATTATCAATCGAAGAATATTGAGTATTTTGAAGAGTATTTTGAAATCCTACTTTTGTTCAATTGCGAAGTTTCCAAATTTCGATACAATAAAATTTTAAGCTGAGAGATATGTTTAATTCGTCTTTGAAGTAAAAAGCTGTTCCTAAATTAGCGCAAGTACGGAGATTCATGTTCCACTTTTTTCAATGATTTTTTTCATATGGTATTCAAATTTGCATCGTTTAATTGTAACGAAATTGATTTATTTTTATAATTATAAAAAGATTATTTGTAGTTTGTAAAATCAGGACATTTGTACACGTAGAAATCGATGAATACAGAAAAAATTTGCTCGCTACGTTCCTACGACGCAAACTTTGGTGCCATATTTTTTCATTATTTTTTTTTCTATTTCAACATTCTCGTATCAGATTGGTTTTCGTATGAATCCTGACATTTTCAGGATTCAGAGACCAGTACATATTTACAGGGTGCCACAAGCAGGCCAAAAGTCGTCAAACGCGGAGTCGATGAGTTCAACATTGACGAGGGTGAACCCGAGAAAGTCGATCATCTCCTTTTCCTCGTACACGGTATCGGAAGTGTATGTGATTTGAAATTTAGGACCGTCGAAGAAGTTGGTGAGTCGTTTTAATTGATTTTTTTCACTGTTGCTACATTTCCTCCTTTTTCGAGTCGATGTAAATGTTTTTTGAGCACATACTCGAGAACTCGAATATTTTCTTTCTGAAAAGATTAATAGTATTGTACGACATTTACACTTTTTGTTTTGTTTTTCGTTAGTCGATGAATTCCGCAGTATATCTTTACAATTGGTCCAATCCCATTACCGTACTGCAAGTATGCATGGGGTCGTAAATCGTATCGAAGTCCTTCCGATATCATGGCACACGACTCTGCACTCGGAGGACACCGGTATCGATAAGAAACTTCGTGCGATAACTCTGGAGAGCATACCAAAACTTCGACACTTTACCAACGACACGTTACTCGATATTCTCTTTTACACAAGTCCGATCTACTGCCAAACGATAATGCAAACTGTTGGTAATGAGATGAATAGACTTTACTCGTTATTCAAAGAGCGAAATTCTGACTTTGGAGGTTCCGTCTATCTCGGTGGTCATTCACTGGGTAGTTTGATACTCTTTGACTTGCTCTGCCACCAAAAACCGCCCGCTGAAGAGTCCAAAGGTGAAACGGATCCCGTGCCTTCGAGTGCTGATAGCAAAGGCGTAAGAATTTCTTCGAATAAATTTTCCAAACAAATTTCACAGTTTCTTCTTTGTACAATAAAATTCAAGTAAATTACAAGTAAAGTACAAGTAAATTTCACAAGTGTTTTTTATGTCTATTTCATAATTATAGAAATGTCGAGTTAGAAAAAAGTATGTAGAAAGTTAGAAAATGTTATGTTCGACATTGTTCAATTTGTAAAAACGATTAAAATGGGTGACAAAGAATTTTTCAAAATGATTCTACGCTTAGTTTAAAAAATCCAAAATTAATATACGCCTAATCATGTATTTTTCATTTTGATGTGATTCCAGGACGATGATACAGAAGATTCCTTGAAACCTATCCCTGTTCCGATACTAAAACGTCGACTGAGCAAGAAAGTCAGTTACGTCATGGGGGCTGCAGGAACTGGTCAGCCCTTTATAAATTATCCACAACTCAGTTTTCTTCCACAAGCCTTTTTCGCACTAGGCAGTCCAATTGGAATGTTTGTAACTGTACGAGGTATCGATACACTGGGCGAAGACTTTGTTCTTCCGACGTGTCCAGCATTCTTCAATGTTTTTCATCCTTTTGATCCTGTCGCCTATCGTGTTGAATCTCTTATCAATTCCGATGCTCAAAAATATCGACCGATGCTTATTCCACATCATAAGGGACGAAAAAGAATGCATTTGGGTAAGCACTAGGACAATTTTATAAATCATTGATCAGAAAAAATCGCCTGAGAGTCGAAAATTTTCAAAAAATTCATTTATTTCCATTGCCCATTGTTCTTCCGGTCTTTGAGAAACAGAAAAAAACATCAAAAATTCCACCAGGTGACAATGTTATAACTATAAATGGTCGGTACGATAACTCGGGGAAGGTTAAATATTTTTTGAACGTTTTTTTCTTTCAAAATTTTCAAATCGTTTTCTCTATAGTCTGTCGGAGGATTTTCCTTATATTTTGTTAGCGAATTTTTTGACAAACATTTGAAAAGTCAAATTTTTGTATAAAATTGATTGAAAAATGTCACAAAATGTTTGTTTTCCTGAAATCACAAAACTTGGCTCAACGGACTACAATGGCAACGATATATTACAAGAATCTTTTTGATTTTTTCGAATCCATTCATTCCGGAATGAGTTATCATGCCAATGGTGAGGAAGTTTTTTTTTAATTTGCTGTTAAAAGGATCGGATTTTTTTTTCCGTTCACCTAAAGAATCAATTGATTATGTGTAATCGATATTTCGTTGGATTCTCTTTCGAAAAGCGACAAGAATTTTTTTGAAAAAGTAATGTTTTTGGGTGCCGAACATTCGTAATCCCTTAATAAATCGTTGTACTACGAAACTGCGTTAGTTAATATTTCCAAAATTTTTGAAAATCGTTTGATGACTTACGTTTCAAGACTAATTGATTTTCCTTCGAATGACAGAATTGAAAGAAACGATGGCTCGAGTGGGTGCGGATCTCAAGCAAAAGCTGCTCGACTCGGTGCGAAGTACGTGGAACTCGGTTTACCAATTGGCGATGTTCCATCGTCCGGAAAATCAATCGTTCGAGCAGGAAATTGAAAAAGTCGTGGAGGAACAATTGCAAAAATCGCCGAGTGTTCATGAGCAACAAAACGACGATGACGGTGGGGCTGATTTTCGCGTTGGCCAATTAAACGGCGGTCGAAGAATTGATTACGTTTTGCAAGAAGCACCTTTCGAGTATATCAACGAGTACATCTTCGCGTTGACGAGTCACGTCTGTTATTGGTAATTCAGTATTTTTTTCACAGCACATAACAAAAATTTTGAAGAAAAATTGAAAAATTCAATTTTTTTTTACCTTAAAGCCTGCATTCTGTCTGTTTCATGGCGCATTCGAAAAAAAAACGAAATTTCATTACAAACTTGTGAACAGAAAGAAAATTTGATTAATTTTCTGCCTCGACTTAGTGTTTCTTAAAAAAAAAAATATTTCTTTCAGGGAATCCGAGGATACGATGTTGATGATATTAAAGGAGATGTACGGTGGAAACGGGATTCAGGCTGACGCTCAATTGCCACCGCAAACAATGACGATTGAGCGAGTATCGCCGTCACCCTCGATCGCAACAATGTCCGGTGTTTCGACTCCGCGCCAGGCTTCTTCAGGAGTAACGAGTCCAATAGGATTTGATCCGACAGCCCCGATAGCCAACAAACCAGTTGGACCACCTCCCACGTCCGGTTTCGTGAGAGACTCAAAGGTGTCAGGCCTGAGAGAAAAAAAAATGGAAAAAATGATGGAAAACCAAGAATAGATGAAGGAATAATAATAGTTCGGTGATTATGGATACTTGATGAGAATGTATTTTTAAAAGTCGAGAATTTGTGGAATCTGACGAATGATGCAAAGAAACAAAAAAAAAAAAAACAAAAATTCTTTCGATTTGCACCGACGGATCGTCGAATTTGTATTCGACTAATTGACAAACGTCGCTCGATTTTTCGTAAGTGCGTCCGAATCGAGCAAACGAGTGCCCGAGGGTGCGATTTGAATTGACTGGAAAAACGTATGAGACGCGAATAAAAAAATGAGTAAAGAAAGTTATAAATCGTTGTGCAGAAGAAAAGAGTGAAAATAGCAGTGGAAAAGTGTGATGTACAGAATAATATTTACCGATACATCGAATTTTTCAATAGTCAAAATATCGGGGAGGCACTTGCAATGGAACGAAAGAGTAACGGATTGTTATTGTGTATAGAAAAGAACTGAAAACTCTGGATATAAGTGAAATATTCATTGATTCCTTGTAACTCTTTAATCAACGAAAATAATTGTTATTATTATTTCTGAAAATCATATTTAATGATTTTTTCACTGAAATTGATATCAATGATTGACGATTATCAGATCCTAATGGGGAAAAAAAACAATCTGAGAGAAATCAACAATTGTTTCTATACACTTATATTTATATTCTTACAAGAATAAATAAAAACTCTCTAAATTTTTGAGATTTTCTTATTTATCGAACGAATCCTTTTTCACTGTTTTTTTTTACGACTACTCTTAATCTCGGCGTTTCATTTCTTTTTATCTTGAAGGGGTTCTCGGTTTGTAGAGATCGATTTTTTAGGAAAGAACAGATCAATTATTTATATTAATAAAAACAAGTAGAAAAATTGCATTAAAAAAAACAGTAAAAAAATTTAATCACATTTCTATTTTATCATCATGTTGAATTTTTTTTATACAAACATTTAATATAATTGAAATTTAAATGAAATATTTGCAATTTAATTGAATTCTTTCTTAATATTTTTCGAGACCTTAATGAAAATTGAAGTCTGTTGAAAAGATTTCATTTCGTGTCATTACCCTTTTCGTGGGATAAAGAGTTTTTGTGAAAAAAAACGAGTTTGCAGCGAAGTTTGCAGTTGATGAAAATTGATTTTCTGTCTAAAGCATTCGAGTAATAAAAAAGTGCAATATTTATGACTATTACGAGTATCCATTGAAAGAACGAATATTTTTTGAAGTGAGGAACAACAGAGGAATTTTCTTGTCAATTACAACATATGGAGGGTTGAAACAAAATCGTAATTTTGGCAATACAAGTTTTAATATTTCGAGTAATCGGAGATCGTCGAACCATTTGTAATTATTCGTTGTGCCCTTGGAATATTTTGCCAGGAACGATATGAAGATCGCACATGGAGTTTTTAAAATTTGCACAAGTTCCTGTGAGCCTATTAACAAGTAGACACAAAAATATACAGCGGAAATGCCGAGTCTGCTGAAAAAGAGGCTCGAACGTAGATTTGAACGAAGTTACAAATTTGGAAGAGAGCGTGCGGTGGGGCCTCATTTATTTTGGATCGTTTCGGAGTCGCATTACGTGTCCGTGGGGGATCGTCGAATCGCGTCAGCTTATCGCTCGAGGGTTGTTTAGCAACTCTCTCCCTTTCTCTCTGTAAATTTCAGTTGGCTCGCTCGGTCGAACGAGACCGAAGCTTATTCCTCGTGTTTTTCTACCAGTAGAGACGAAAAAAAAAATGAAAATAAAAAAAATGTCTGGAAAAAAGAAAGAAAAAATGGCTCAGTGCATGCACCGGTATATCACGAAACGCTAATTAATTGCAGTGCACCAAGCGGCACCCCGTTTGCTTGACTTCCCCCTTTGCGTCTCCGGGCTGGCCGCTCTTTCGCACCCGACTCCCGCCCCTCCCCACCCCCGATGGGGGTCCGTTCAATGCATTTGCATTTTGCGTGCTAGCCCTCGTAAAACTACCGAGCCTGTCAGCCACGGCGAATTTCAAGATGATTTATCACCTTGAGAAAAGTTACTTTTTCGCCGATACACCAAAGAAATGGAGAGCGCAAGAACTCCGAAAGAGAAAAATACTCGACGAGGACGAGGACGTTGTGAAAGTCTTGTGACGCCCTTGTCCGGATATTTTTTTTCATTATTTATTTTTCTATGAAGCATGCGATCGAGAGAACACGACTTGAATTTTACTGAACCTCTGTCGTCGGTAAACTTCAACGAACCTTCTCACTTTCTCTCGCTCTTGTTATTGAATTTTTTTATTTCCTCTCTCATTATTCTTATTCTCGAGTATTCGTGACGATTTATCATCTGTCGACAATATTATATTGTGTGTTATTTTAAAACATTACTTATTGTCATTCGATTTTATTTCAGAGCTTTGACCTTGGACCCCTAATTTTTTTTTTTTAAAGAACTTGTTTTTCTAAATTTTCAATAAATTCGACTTTATCATACATCGTCCTCTTCGTTATCAAAAAACGAAGAAAATGGCGCG
>JABSMR010039705.1:0-15508 GCA_018902295.1 Dusona sp. PSUC_FEM 10030013
ATAAGCTCGTAGGAGGAGTATTTCTACTTAGCTTTACCTAGTGGGAAAAATCTTTACCGAATACCGATAAGGTTTTACATGTCTCGTAGTTATTTAGACGGTGGTAACTACGCCAGTCCTTTTCAAAAGTTTATTTTCGAGCTACCAGTGGATAAAGTTTTTCAACTTTTCGCGATGCCAAAAGGTGCAATGATTTTTTTTTGGTTGCGCTGAACCTCTACTTTGAAATCATACCCGGTTTTTCCGGTAATAATGGCTCGTACAGCATGAACAAATTTATAAGAACCTAGTTGATTATTTCGACATTGTACCGCGTGTTTTACTTCCAGGCTATTTGGATGCAAACTGTATCTTCTAAATAAATTAATTTTTCATGAACGTGTGCCTTAGAGTCTATACTTTCGATTCATGTACAATTTATATTAACAAAGCTATTTATAGTTTTGACCCCAGCTGAAAAACAGTTGGGGTCGTCCGTGACCCCATATGTACGGAACCTTCGAAATACACAGGTTTGTACCGTAAGGTTTATGCATGTTCTACCTAGGACTACGTATACATGTTTGGATAGTATATTACCTCCGGCAGTTTACTGATGAAATCGTGTGCGTTAGCTTCTTTCGCCGCTTTGATCATCTCTTCCTCCGTGACGCTGTCATTTCCGTACCGTATATTCTCCCGGATCGTAGTATCAAAGAGAACGGGTTCTTGGCCAACGACACCGATGTGCGATCTCATCCAACTGACGTTGAGTTTCGATATATCAACTCCGTCCAAATGCACCTGCGAGAGTTTCATAACCATGCAAAAAAAAAAAACAAAAAAAAAGGGAAATTGTAAACATGGCACTCGTTCGAAGAGTTTTGCAACATTCAGGGCCTGAGGACTACGAATTGTGACCTTCTACTTTGGTGGAGGAAAAAATAAAACGCGGGTGGAGAGAGGAACGCGCCCGCTATCTGGCGAAGGTGTCACTCAAACTCCGCCGTCGTTTTACTTTCACAAACTCCACACGAAAGTCTCGAATTTTAGGGGGGGAATTCAATCTAATTTTTTTTATTTCGATTCATAAAAAACAATGATAAAAATTGTAAATAGAAAAAAATAATGACAATAAAAATACGTGTTCCATAAATAAAATGGAATGACATAAGTTTCAAAAAACCAAAATACAAGTAGAGAGAAAAAAATATTTTTTTAAATACAAAACTAAGAAATAAAAAAACGCATGGGGAAATGAAACGAAAATAAAAATATAAGAAATACCAAGAAAACGGTGAAAAGGTTCTATCGGTAAAAAAAAAGTAAACAGATTACTAAAACTACGAAAGAGACTAAAAAAAATATTGCAAGGGAAAAAAACTAAAACTAAGGTATGAAAAAAATGAAAAAAAAAAGTGCTTACCTGTCCCTGAAGTGGATCGTACAGTCGCTGAATGAGTTGTAAGCAAGTCGACTTGCCGCAACCGGATCCTCCAACGAGTGCCACGGTTTCGCCGTGATTGATTTTGAGATTGAGTCCTTGAAGGACTTTGACATCTTTTCTAGCAGGATAACGAAAGTGTACGTCCTTGAATTCTATATCGCCAATGACGGTTTTGAGTTTTTGTCCATCTTTACTGAGGCTGTCAATCGTGGGCACTCGATCGAGGACCTGGAATATGGCAGCGGCTGAGCCTTTCGCAACGGCGAAGGCTTCAAGATGTGGCGAAGTGAGGCCCATATTTTGGGCCCCTGCGAGGACGCCGAAGAAAACAATGACGAGAACTGCAGGCGTGTACTGCTTGATCTCTTTCGGACGATCGTCCAAAATCAATTGAACTCCGTACCAAAACGCCAATGCGTAACTCAGATAAATGATGAACCACATTACACCACCCCCCACCCCTGACCACAAACCCCTCTTAATTCCCGTTCTCTCAGCTGGTATGAGCTTTTGAGCGTAACGATCGACCTCCACCTTTTCACCACCAAACGCCACCACCGTTCTTATCGCTCCCAACACTTCCTCCGCCACGCTTCCCGCTTGACCATAAGCTGCCAATTCTAATGCTGTCAACGAACTCTGCACCTTCGCCACTATCGCCGTTGCTATCACGATTATCGGCGCGCAACTCAATACCACCAATGTCAGCTTCCAACCGTACCAGAATGATATTATTATCGATGATATGAACGAAACCATCAGGTACGTGAATATACCCAATTTCTCTCCTATTCCATCCTTCATCTTGTCCAGATCTCTGTTTTTTTAAAAACAGACAAAAAAAAATACAATTTCACCGTTAAATCTATAATTTTGAACTCTCGGCTTAAGAAATTTTCAATTATTTCAATTTTGCATCATTTTTAGACTGTTCAAAATTGCATTTTTTTAATTTTTTTTTTCAAAGTTAACAAGGCTTTGGTAAAATCAAAGTTATTGGTTGGAAAAGTATTATGGAATCGACAGTTTTTGGAAAATTTTTAAGTATTTCTTAGGAATTGAGTACGATTTTTTTCGTCGCGTTGGTGAAAAAAATAATATTTCTTTACAGATCGTGGGAAATCCAGGCAGTGATAATTTGACGATTGCTGTGGCCCAAGAAATCGAACGAGCTTTTGGTGGTTGGCAACAACCACCGAGTCATGAAAAAATTATTTGAAGTTTCTAAATATCGAGTGATCTTCCAAATTTGATGTAAAAAACTCGTGAGTTTTGGCTTTTCGTCAATTTAGTTGCAAGTTGTCCGTAACGTTGGATTTTATCTTGGTTTAATGAGACGATGGGTAATGGTATTTAAGGCGATCTATCAGTCGCTCAACCGGTTAAAATCTTGCTTCGCATTTTTCTCCGATACAGGTTAATTTTCAAGAAAAATAAACGTTACACGTTGCTCTCATTTCATCAGAGAATAAAGGATGATCTTTCTTTGTCTCGAAATATCAAGAGGATAATGGAACTTTGATTTTCCGCTATCTCGCTCGCACTCCCGCGTAACTCCAACGATTTATATAGCCATTTAGGTATCCATATTTTAATACGAACTGAAATGTTGCAAATATGGAAATTGCTATTTTTTGGCTCATAATTTATGATTTAAAAATACGATCAATCATCATGTATTTTTAAAAAATGAATGGGCCGATCAATATAATTTGATGAGACAAAAATGTGCAGAGATCGTAGTGTTTTTTCTATACTAAAAATAAATTTCGACAAATAATGTACATCACTTTTTATATACGGTTTACGAATGTTAAGAGATTAATGAACTCGTACTCAGAGCTGATATCGTGTAAATGGATTCTTCGATGATAAGGCGAGTTTTGAACGATTTTATCTTTAGTTTTAAGGGACCAAAAACGAATCCATACGTTCGATTTTTTAAATAGGAATACTTTATACAATACACTGTTTTTTTATAATCTTATTTATGAGTTTGTACATATTTTTTTTATGCTGAATTGAAAAGAAAAATAAAGAAAATAGAAAAATGAAATTTGCTGAAAAAATCTTTTCGCTTCGTAATAATTCGAAAACAAGTAAAACGCATTCGGTCATCGCCAGCGTCGCAAATGTACTTTTGTACCTGCGAAACGACTTAGGACAAAAAAAACTTATTCAAAAACTGATTCAAAGTACACAAAAATCGTGTTTTCTACGCCGCATTCGCTGCTTATTGTTTGTCTGCCTCATTCAATATTAGCCGTGTATTTAAATTGTTAAGTTTCACTTTCGTTCCATCGTCCGTTGCATTTGGAAATTATGAATAATTTATGAATTCATAAACTTAACAAATATGCACGATGCTTCGCCTTCGCAAAACGGTAAAACGCACTATGCGCATTTATGCTAAAAAGGTGAATGCCCCAGTCATTGCTGAGTCGAGTTAATCATATTTTTTAAACAAAAAATATTTAACAAATTATTACATTTTACACAATATTTTTTAAACAAAATAACTATTTTTATTTTTTCACTTGAGAATTTATATTCAGAAAATAATGATTTTTACTTGTAATCAAAGAAATCAATTAATTTGGACTTCCGAAATAGATTCAGAAATTTGTTTCGTTATTTTTTCCACTTTGTAGACCGTATTGTTGTCTAAAATGCAGTTTTCAGAGGTAATTTTTAGGATAGAATAATTTCAAATGTTCTAACTTTCTTTTTTGCAATTTTGTACAAACGTTTATTGTTTTTTTAAAAACACGTACAAATTTTGAAGAACAAATTTTATTTCATAGTTTTGTATGATTTTGTAAAACGGTGCACGGAAAAAAACTTCTGACTGGCGACCATAGAGTCGGACGTTCTATGCATTAGAACAAAAAACCAAAGGCATTCTTAATCTATGCCAACGTTGTGAGCACCGACACGAGTATCAGATAGACATTTTTTTTTCACAGAACAGTGACATGCTAAACCTTGATTATCGATTTTTCCTATGCTTTCTCCCCTTTCTACGGGTCATAAAAAGAAAAATAACAATTATTTCAACTCAATTGGCCAACCGGTTATCACAATACCACGATCGTCAGTTTAAAAAACATATGTTTGAGAAAGCCTCTCTAATGTTGTTTGTCATTTTTTTCTATAAATTTGTACGTGTTCTTGAAGGATCAATGAATGACTATACAAAATATCAGAACGAAAACTCGAATCATTTCAAATGTATTCTATCCGGAAAATCAACTTCGAAAACAGAATTCTTGACAACAACACGGCCTTAACTAATACCAACGGATTTTAAATAAATTAATCCGATAGCGGAGACCGAACTCCATTTCGAGAAATAGGAAAAAAGTACACACGAAACGAAGTACGAAAAACGCAAAGCATATTTTTCCTTGGAACGTGCACTTTACACTACTCGCTGTAGTGCTCGGCTTTACGCGCAGTACTTCTTAACGTTTGGAGAAACATTCACTATATGGAAAAACTGTACAATCAGTTTTAAAAAGTGGTTTTTAGAGCATACGCTAACAAATGTGCAATTGCTCAATGTTCCGGAGGAACGGAAATTAGGTTAGGTATCCTGAATAACGCGTACAAATTGGCGTTGATCAGACGACCTGTTTTATTGCCGTTGAAAAAAGTGCAAATACAACGAATAAAAAAATGGTGGGTAAAGTGTGTTCGAGCAATGCTGTCGTATAACTCATTGTAGATTGAGGAAAGTTGATCGATTAATCGCAGCACGTAATCTGTAGAGAGAAGAGAGGGTCGCAATGTTACGGGTAGAGATTTGGTAGGAAAAGAGTGTGAGAATGAAGAGCGATATCGAGATTACTAAAAGTATACACGCATACGGTGCATAATGTATATACAGATGCGAGCATCGTGGTGTACATTCGTGGCACTTGATGGCAATGCCGGGAACGAAAACAGCTGTGCCGAGACTGGATAACTCTGGGAAGGTACGGGAACGTCGGGAGTGTTAAGGGAGGTATCGTGTGGAAGAGGAAAGGTTACGTAATAGGATAGCATTGAAGAGACTGCGAGAATGGTGATATGGGAGAGAACGCAAAAGGGGTTGAACACGATGCAATGCACTACACACGAAGTTGTACGCCAGATAGACCGATACTGGTGCATCCTACTTTAAGCGACATGCCGGCTTGTACCACTCGTTGAGTGCATACATACTCAGCCGATACGCATCTCTGGTAAACTCGGAAATCAACGAACGAGGGAGAGTACTCTCTGACATACATGAACGCAACATGACGGCTTTTCGAGTTCATGCATACAGTGTCCTTTTAATCGTCCTTGAGCTTTACTGGATTGAGTAGATCGGAAAATTCTGAAGAGGAAAGTCATTATTCATTTTTCTCTCTGATAAACCGTTGATGGGATATTCATTGAAACGTAGTAGCCAATGCGTAGAGGTTTCACAAACACGCTACTCCCACTTCCTCTCGGCGCACTAAATTAGCTATCACGCACCAATGATTATCTCATCAATCAAAGGTGCATCGAAGAGAAAAATGCATAAGAAACTTAAACTTTCGAAACTCGCAATCTAACCATCCTCCGAAACGTAGTCACAAGTTTCAGCACAGCCGTTATATACCTACGGCATGCGGTGGGGAAAAACGAACCACAGTCCGGAACATTGTACTTTGGCGCATTTAGCGACCACCACCGTGCACACAGATATGCAAAACTACGTTGACATTTTACATGAAATGTAAAATCTACACATTCTTTCTCTAGCAGATTTGTCGCCCATCACAAATGTAATGACCCACAGTATTTTTTTGTTGTTACACAGTTGCTGGACACACGCGGTTTATGTCTGAGTAATAGCCATTTCATTTTTAATTACACACATTCCTATTCCACTCGTGTTATTTGTTTTTCCAGTGATTCTGTGTCCTTTTATTCCAGATAGTACAGAGCTTCGAACGTAAATGCGTTATTTTTCATTCAATTATGGTCGACATGTTTATCTATTGTAGACCCAAACCATCGAATATTTAAGAGAGTCGCTGCATATTTCCACAAAGTAAACAAGGTTTAGAGAATTCAAATATCCGCAGTAACCTTTATGCTGAAATTTCAAATAACAGAACCAAATGTCAGCAAAATTTCATGGGGAAAGCGTAACCAACATTATTCCTCACATTACTACGTGTATTGTAACTTCTCTCAATTTACATGTTTGCAATTGTCTTAAACTTAATGCCCGGAGATACTCGCTCTTGAAAAAAACGTGAATACGTGACCAACATCGTTTATCACATTCTGACTCTTCTTTTTTTTAAGCCTACATGTGCGGAAATGGTCAAAATTTAAAGTGTCCCGCCGTACCTGCCCTCCGGGGCTACCCGACTTTCCTCTAAGTCATGTGAAAATTCACAAATTATAAAATACCCCAAGAAAATTAGCGTCCTGAAATTCACAGTGACATCACACTTCATATGTGGCAGATGAAAAAGTAAAAATGCGGAAAATTTAAACTCCTTATATAACTAAAAGTTAAAAGTTGAGACAAAGGTTGACAGCTTTATGCAGCGTCGATTGATGAGCAGTAGTAATTTGGTCGAAGGAGACTAGGTCTCATATCACTAATCGCAACGTCAGAGACATCTCGTTTGCGTAATCGTACTCATGTTCCCACAGCATGTGCGTCCTTTGTTGTAGTAATAATCACGAGCGAGCCAGGTCTCGTTAGTCTCGTGTTCCGCGAACCGGGGATGGGTGTACGCCTTGTTCGCCCTGCTCTCCTTCATTCATTCTTCTCTCTTCACCTCTCGCACGCCATTACTCGTCGTACCGTATACTTTTATTCCCTAGCTAATTTATTATGCTAATTACTTTTGCAAGTGGGTTCTCGTGGGTAGAAAGGCTGAGCGATATACGTGAAAAGGGTGGAAAAACGAGACGAATGAGAAGTAAAGGGATGGTCCAAAGAGATTGTGGATTTTGAAGCAAAAAACGAAATACCCTCAATTTCGTTAATTCCAGACCTTGGCTCAAAACTAATATGTATTAAACTTTTTCTGTATGTTCATCATAATTTGAATTTATATTGTTATTTGTGTCATTGTAATTGGTGCGTTTGAATTACATCGATTAAATGCCAGATTGGTCGAGCATCGCCGGAGGGCCATAATCAACAGACGCCATTATAACTTGCTGCTAAATTGTATCGATTCTGTCGATGACAGGTCAGCATCACGACACCATCGACGATTATAGCACTGCGAATTTCTAAATCTCCAAGTCTCAGAACTAATTTCCTTGAGATATGATATTACAGATTTATCGGGTTATTCAGATTCACCATGATAATCTTTTTCGTAGCAAAATATATGGATATAGTAGGAAAAAAATAGTGGAAAATTATATTCCCTTGATTATCTTGCACGATCACGTTTAATGGCGGTTTTCATGCGTGCGTTTTGGGTGCTCACTCTTGCATAATATCGAATCGAGAATCATGGAAGCTGACCAAAATGAGGAGGGAAATGGATAACGTGGAATAATGGACGGATTATAAGAATAAGAGTGCTCGTAATATATATGAAGCGGTAGAACTTCAAATCATCCTCTTATTTCGAAAGATTTGCGTGGATTCAGCCACTTTACCCACAGGCAAACTCTTTGCGGGAGCTTTTATCTTTTCTTTTTTTTTATTCCCTTGTCATTGATCCGTTTCACGCTGGGTCTGCTATATCTCTATCCGTCGGCTTTCCCTATACTCTTTCGTTCTTGTTCTTTCTTTCCCTTTTCCATCCTTCCCTCTCTCTCACTTTTACGTATAATAAAAAGGCCCTTCTTAATTCCAGTTCAATCGTCAAAGTGTCTTTTGAAACTAAACATGGAAATTATCGTCTTACTACTTCTTGCTCCAGCCAAGCTTTGTCGTCTTTTATTGGGATGAAACTAACGAGACGAAAGATCCCATAAAGTAGGAAAATTGCGATGTAATCTTATACAAATTTTCATTCCCTCGCCGAATTAGTTTTGACAATGTAACAGTCTGATTTAAAAATAATTCATTGTTTCCTTCTTCTATAATGGAGAGATGAACGATAATCGAAGCTTTCAGTCAAAATCCAACAAAAATTAGAACTTCATCAAAGAAACAATCGTCAATTGATTTCGACCGAGCTACTAAAATTTTTCCGAAAAACTTTTTTACCACTTTTGATTTATGGTCTGTAAAAATTTTTGATGCTCTTGAGTCATGGAATACGCCATGGTTTTATTCATATATAATATGGTTATGAAATGGAATAATAATTATAACTCCAGCATTACGGTTACATCATTATTACAGATAAATAATTATTAATGACGTAATAGGGTATATTGAGACAAGTAGATATTTTTGTCCGGGGCTCCAAAGGCCAATATCGTCGTATTATACCAAAAGATCAAGCCATCCAGAAGGAGAGTCCAACATTAAATTATTTAGGCCATCCCACCAGACTTTAGGATTTTCCATAAGAATAACAGAGAAAAATGAATGGCTAGGTAAATATTGCTTTACATCTCCCGATTAAAAAATTTTACGGATAGTCCATCAACCTATTTTTATAGAGAATGAAATTTCCTACAAAAAAAATTATTACAGCCAAATACCTCAGACCCACCGTTCAACAGTTATAGCGGTTTGAAATTTAACCTACGCACAAAATTTCATGCAGATGTTATCTCTGGTGAATTTTTGACTGCACGAAAAAACTTTAACGGAATATTCTGTACAGAATTTTTTGTGCTATCAGAAAAACTCCACGGCATTATCCTGGAATTACTCGCTTAATACGCACCAGCATTTGAATATCATTTTTTCTAAGTAGCTCTAATCACTTTTTTTGTAGAGAATGAAATTCTCTACAAGAGGAAATCTAAAGCAATATCTACCGAGCTATTTCGTTTTCTGTGTTATTCTCATGAAACGTCGTAAAATGAGGTGGGATAACTCAAATAATTTAATTTTCAGTTCTCCTCTGAGTGGCTTCGTCTTTTGGTATAATACAGTGATTTTGGTCCTTTGTGCTCGATAAAATAAATATTAATTTTTTTCGATCCACCTTTTAGTATAGTAATGATATTATTATTAATAAATGAAGTATAAAAAGTGGTAATAATAATAGTAACGATGTTGATTTGGGTTTGTTTATTACCGACAGTAATTTTACGCTATGATAATAATCTCCTTGTTGTTATAATTATTCACAGATAAGCTGTTGTGTCTAAAAGTTTATCTCCAGTATTTAATGCCATATTTTATGCACAGCGCAGACTTTACTGTTTGAGCTTCGTACCATATCCAAACGTTGGTAATTTTTTATCAGAGACTGTAGTTGCTACAGCCTCCGAGCTAGAACGAGAGACTCGAGACGTCAACACAAAAATAAAAAGAGAGAGAGAGAGAGAGAGGAAATACGAAATACACGGGTAAGGGGATTTAAAGAAAATTGTCAAGGGGTTGCATATGGCATAAGCTTATATGGAGCATCGTTTGTTTGCCTCTTGTCATAGAGATACAATATTAAATCTACTCTAACAATCGGAGTCCCGAGAAAGCCTCTTCCCTGTGCATCAATGCACTTTTGAGTATATTCCGGAGCCAGGTAGTGGGCGAGAAACCATATACGCCAACGAAAAAAGAAAAAGAGCGCAAAAGAGGAAAGAAAAGAAACAGTCGAACCTAAAGAACCGCCCTGATGAATAAACGAGGATAAGGACCCTTACGGGATGAAGTGTCGAGGGCTTTTTGTACCCGGGTAGACTCTCTTCGTTCCAACCCTCCCAACTATTTCTCCCTTTCATCATTGCACTCGATCTTTGCTTCTATCTCGACGTCGTTGTCGTCGTTGTCGTCGCGTGTCATTGATTACAAAGACGTGCATTCTGTCCCAACTTCGTCTAATAATACACACGTCACACCTCGTACATTTCGTGTATGTAGGAATATATACATGTAGATTTATTTTTCACACACTTTTCATAGCGCCGTCAAAATGATCCTACTCTTTATTGAGACAAGAACGTGCCTCTTTGAAACTCTTCGAGTACGTTACTTGAGCAAGACTGTGATCGTAAATTCAAATTAACATTGTAAGGTATACGTAGAACAAGTGTATAAAAACACATCCTGAGACTGTTGTATATTTATAAGTATACTGATAAATGGATGTTCATACATAGATATATATATGTCATTAGGTTCGTCGTACTATAAATGTAAACTTGCAATAAAACAAGAACGTACGGAACTACGGATCAGCTTTAAGTGCAAGTTTATAGTTTTCCGATACACGCGTGTAGTATGTATATGGAAGAGTTTACCGCGGATCGTAAGGATCGAATCGCATCTCTGCCGATTTTGATTTTTAAAAAACATAAAAGTTGAAAAAAAAAAAATTCCTCCCACGTTTACAAACTTCGAATGCACTACTCAAAGGCGATGCGATTGGTAATAAAGGTAAAATTTTCAACCGGATAGTAGAGGATAACGTTGTTGGTGAGTGCAAAAAGACTTGCTTTTTTGCATTTTTTTCCGAAGTAAATAAATGGAAATATTGAATGTTGGGAATTTTTGACCATATCCCGATTCGTTTATAAAGTTCAAACGTTCTATTGAAATAGATAACATTAGTTGATTAGGAAACCACGAAAAATGTAAGAATGAAGGAATTTAAAATCAACGATGTATCGTAAATAAGAAAACTGTCATTTCCAGGTTTTGAGTCTTAAACTCAATTATACTGAAAGGCTTTTAATTAAAATAAATTGAGTAACTGCATTAAGTAAATTATGGATGCTAGAAAAATGATAAATTTTTCATACGCACGCAAAATCTTAAACATTATTTTCTTTACATTTAGCAAGTGTTTTAACTTACCGGGTGGTCGTTGTTGAGACCAGTAAGGTGGACAATCGTTACGTGGAAATCCCTAGTGAGCCGATAATTATTCACGACGTAGTTTTCATCAGGGCGATTGGAACACAACGTGGAGTTTGTCAAAGTAATCAAGTGCACCAAAACCACACACCCGCTTTACCACCTGGTTACACGGTTAACCCGTAATAAGTTACGATTGTCGATACAGGTGGCGGTTTGAACTGCCGGCAACCGGCTGATTCGAGCGATTCACAATTCTCACCGGAAATTAATCAACACGCGGAGTATCGCGGTTCATCAGCTGATAGAATCGTGTCTCAAGTTATATTAATTTGATGACAGTATAAACACGGAATAACATCTCCTTTCGCCAAACAAGATACTTAATTACAAGTTCACTAAGATTTAAAA
Organism: Dusona sp. PSUC_FEM 10030013; assembly: GCA_018902295.1. Lineage (NCBI taxonomy): Eukaryota > Metazoa > Arthropoda > Insecta > Hymenoptera > Ichneumonidae > Dusona > Dusona sp. PSUC_FEM 10030013. Next base: position 11,760 of record JABSMR010039705.1, read on the forward strand.
AAAAGGCAATTAAGTGAAAAAAGATAATTGCACTTTAAAACTCAAATCATTGCTTAGTCCAGGCAATTAGCCGAAAAATCATCACCGTCTTCGAAAAAAACGCGTCATCCGCGTGAACGAGTCCGACCGAATACGCGGTTGCACTACTTGTAGCAGTTACAAAGCTATACGAGTGAAATGAATAGAAAGTAGCACGCTTCTATCACTTATATATTTAATAGTAATTGTTTTGAAAACTGTAGATGCTTAGTCGACAAATACCAAATTATCAAATGAATTATACTTCCGATAGTTGTTGTCTTTTTCCTCATGATTGAAAATCAGTGTCCATCACGCGTGGTCCATGTGGCCAGGCCCAGATGGGCTAAGGCGGGACAGAGGGAAAGAGAAAGCAATGGAAAGTTAAGAAAGTTAACACGATCTAGTAAGCAAAGACCGCGGGAATATTTAACGATGTGTCCCACGTGACGTGATGTCCTCGGCCCGTACCGGGGTACTGGGATGTCTGTTGGGTTGTTTTAGCAGCAGCCGTTCTGCCCCACCATCGCTTTTCCATCTACCCCCTACTCCGCGTCACCTGCCCATGCTTCTACACTTTATCTCGCTCGCTCTCTCTCTTTCTCCGCAGGGTGTTATGACCTCCCTTGCTCGCTTTGCCACCCCTCGATCCCACTTTGCAGATCCAGCCTCATCGCACGTCCAGTACAACCCCCACCAGTGCGTTAAATCCCCAACTTGATGTCTCCCACACAACGACCACGACCACGACGACGATGACGACGACGACGACGACGACGCTGCGCAACGTGGTGCTTTTAGAATTTGCACCGATCTCCCTTCTCGCGTACAACCCCTACGGTTTGCTCCTAGTCTTGCCAGGCGACGTAGCATAGCTGACGTCACTTATCTCCCTCTTTCATTTGTATATCCTATACCAACTCTCCTCTATCCTCCTTCGCTCACACCCTCAACTACATCTATGGCTCCAATGTATAGAAATACCATTCTATACTTTAAACTTTTGCCCCTTTGGCCCTCACCATCTTCAAGAGAGCGGTAACGGTGCGTCTCCCCACTACTACCATTTTACACATTCTACCTTTCGCGTGTTTTCACCCCTCCAACATTTCTCTCTCTCTCTCCCTCATATTGCTTTTATACTTCCCGTCCTATACGGATTGGATCTACTCTTGCCAACGAGAGAGAGAGAGGACAAGAGAGAGAGAGACAGACGGAGAGGGAGTAAAGGCTAGAGTCCTCTCCTCCGCAAAAGGTCCCCGCGAGGATCGATCCACACCCGTCCGTCCAACGGCCTCCCAGTGATCTCGCTCACTCTCATTCACCCTCATCCCTACCCTCTTCCCATTCCACCCTCTCCTCCTTCTCTTTCTTTCCTCCTCACGAATACCCGACTTCCCTTTAACCCCTCACGCACCCACCTTGGATTCCAATGTGTTAAGGATTATTACGTGTGTACATATACACTCGACTTTGTATATACAAAAGTTAATACGTCGATGAATATATGTACATTAGAAGGGCAAATAAATACGTAATTCAGAAAGGCACGGAGATGAACGGACACACACATCTGACCAAGGAAGGCAAAGAGCCAAGGAACCAAGGAACATGCAGGGGTAGTCAACGGTGGTAGTGGCGGTGCTGCGGTGACGTACGGTCACCAACCCACCAACATCACGTTCAACCTGGAATCTCGTTCACCCAACATTCCCTCGCGTAAAGGGTGAACCAGAGGACGAGGCAACGAGAAAGGATAGAAAAGACGATCAGCGAGCGCAAGAGAGCGCACGAGATTTCCCTTTTGCTTCTCAACGAGTTGGGCAAACCTCAACCCTCGAGCCAGCAACCCCCATCACCTTGAGGTTAACGAAGCTTCGCCTCATTAGACCCCGCACTCCTTCGCTTCAACCAACGACCATACATGAATGTATACCTTTTATGTTCATAAAAGCTCACCTGTCGCACATTCTCTCCCCTCCTTTGCATTTCCTTAAACGCTAACCAACCTCGATAATTAAAGAGCAAAAGAAACACCGTAACTACATACTTTATGTCTAAACTAGACGATCAATTGAGAAATGATTTTAGAACACAGACGAAAGTCTCTTCGAATATTTCTAATATTATTTTTTACAACAGCATCCCCTTTTTTTGTTTTCTATACCCTCCAGGCTCGCTAACTAAGAGTTGGTAAAACATTTTCCCAATGGTACTGATTGCGTATTGTATATTTTTTGAAATTTTAATGCATCTAGTCTGCACGAAATAGTAAAAAAAATGTATATCTGAAAATACCGTCGATCCAATTGTCTTCAAAGGTCTATGCAAATTTTGATAAATTCCTAGTCGCAACAAAAATACTTCAAACGAAAGAGTTTCCTTTTACATTACATTTTACATGACAAAACGGTGCAGCAGTTCTTACAATTTTTCAGTTTTCCATTCCCGGATTTGCAAGTTCATTGAACCATGACAAGGACGATAGAAAATTTATCAGCGTAGTTCCTCACTCCATTTATTTCTGCTAATCCCTCGAATATATGATGGGATACGCTTGATATTCCCGTTGGGATTTTTGATAATCGAGTTTTCAAACTGTCTCTGTACACAGTTTGATAGAGCCGTGAGTGACGACGGTGCTACGAATGAATGAGCCCAAACGACACGTTCAAAATTCTCTCTGCGTTCAGCGGCGGACGGGGGGGTTTATCGAACAATTGCAGCCTCTGTATTGCGTGACACTTCATCTGTATACGAATAGAAGGGACAAGGTTCAAAACGGTGGACATCTACTATTTCGTATTTTTTTTCAAAATTCTCAATTAATATTGATGCGTTTTGTCACGATATTTAGCTCGGTACATCATTTTTTGTTCACATCCTCGAAACCGCAGGTATAGAGTTAGACTTGAGAATTATTGGCTGCAGCCAAAAGAATTTCCTAAACTTTAGGACTGATATATATGATCCCATATTTAGATCACGTTTATTACTTAAGTGTCAAGTTTGATATCATACTTGAGTGGAAGTGCACTTGACGTTTCCTTTCATCCTGTGCTTGACCAACGGAAGCGCCACTTCCCCTTCCTCAAGATTCCAACGCTGCAAGAAAAGTGCCTTTGAAAGCCCCGAAAGGGCAAAGCTAAATGAGGTCAAACCTTATGACGGATATCGGAAATTCTTGGCCAAAGAATATTTGAGATTCATCGAAAAGTTTTCCTATCTCGTTTTCCAAAGGAGTTTTCCGTCATTCACCGGAAACTTTTGTCTCTCATTTTGTATGGTACAGTGCACGCAGACTATATAATACTCAGATGAAAATGATGGCTCAACGAGAAGTAGATATGTATAGACCAATAACAAAAGCTGCCAATGCTTGCTAGTGGCGGTTCGTTGATCATGAGATCAACCCCTTGTTTCGCCCTTATTAATGTCGACGATAACTCTGCCACCCAGAAGGGTACCCAAGTTGGGCACCCTTTCTGGTCGCGGACCGAGAAAATCGTCATGTAGTGAAAAAAATTACGAGAATAAATGGACCACCATCGTTGTCCCGACAATTTCCCTTGTTCTGGCCACCACTTTGGTTATTAGTTTAGATTAAACAGACCGAAACGTTCTGTATAATTCAAACTTTTCGCTCAACCCCAATTTTATACTTCACCATTGACTATTCCGCGATAGAAAGATGAATGGATTTCGGAAGCTGAAAAATATGCAACCATATT
>JABSMR010039816.1:0-15508 GCA_018902295.1 Dusona sp. PSUC_FEM 10030013
GCCTCCCGCTCAGCGATTTATACGCGAGCCGGTGCATGGCTAAGCGGTCACCCAACCAAGTACTGACCTCACCCGAGGCTGCTTAACTTTTGTGATCGCTCGAGTCATACACCGAGCGCGCACCCATCGCTGTCGGTCTTATTTTAAGAAAACTATTTGTTTTTTTACGAAAATAAAATAAATTCAATTGCAAATATTAACTAATCGACTTTTGATAAATGAAAATTTCAAATATTTCGATTCCCTGATATTTTATTTCAAGAAAACTATTTTTTTTTTTATTAAACCAAAGTCAATTAAATAACCTAATCTATGTGACTAAATGTTGATACATGAAAATTTCAAATATAACGAGTTTCTGATGATTCGATGGAAATATGATAAAAAATAAATTTAAGCGTAAATCAGTTATGGCAATCGTTGAAGGAACACCCACTAAGGTTATTACAACCGATAGTCATTGTGAACGGTTATGAGTCTGTTACGGTTATTTACTTTTTTTTCTTTCAACCAAGTGATCCGTAACGTATAATTAGTCATCGTTATATTCGATACGTCGTACGAAAGACTTTGAATTTGATTTATATTGAACGACGAGAAAAAACTTTAAAGACTAAAATGTGATAAATCGTTAAAAACTTATTTGAAACGTCGAAACTTATCGCCAAGTTAAACGACTGTAAATTCCCCTTTATTTTATAAATATAAAGTCAATATTTGCGACCAAGATCAGGCAACTCCGTTTGTGTCGCGCATGGAACGTCGCGTTTTTCAGATCGTATATTTTTTAATGTTCTCTCGTGTTCACTGGTGCTTTTCAAACGTTGATTTTCCACCTTTTAATGGATCGTGTTATGTGTTTACAACTCGAAGGTATGCCGGAGATCACAAATGATTGCAATGTCGTGGAAAATTCTTAAACTCTTGATGCGCAACATTGTTGAATATTCATACAAATCTTAATAATTATTAGATTTTCTAACAATCGAGGTAATACTAAAATCGCTCGTTATATCAACCGACACAATTCTCAACGTCTCCTTTTCATTTTTATGAAAATTTCCATTTAATTCTATTCATTAATTCACCAATATATATTCGATACTCGTTGATCTAGATACACGCCCATTCAGAAGGATTAAATAAAGGACGATTTGAAAAAAAAACAATTGTGGACCACGATTGGAGTAATCGATGGAAAAATTTCGTGTTTAAAAATATTCATTTTAAGATACTTTTGAAATTAAAAAAAAAGTCATAATGTCTGTGATACGGTGCGATGGAGGGATCCCTCTTTCTAAAAAAAAATCCAAAACGGTACCAGGTGGAATCGTCACCGAAAATCAATTGAGAAAAAAATATAGAGTCGGATATTGAGCTTTATATTAACATCTTCCGTGTATCATAACGAATTTTCAAAAGATTGATTTTTGACAAAATGCCGAACTTTTGAACAAATAACAGTGGTTTCTGGAACATTTGTTTTTTATTTTCGGTGGAAAACAAAAAATTGAAGGTCATTTAATTGAATGGGAAATGAATATGAAATTTTTTTAAAAAATCGCTCGAATGGTTTTCGAAATTCTTGTGATACCAGGTTTTTTTTTAATGGTAGTCTCTCTACGAAGCCTTGCCACGGTCCTATGCGACTTTTTTATGATAAATGAAAATTGGATACACTTCTCAAAGTGTAAGATTTTAACGACGAAAAATGTTCATCCAATTGTTCCGATAGTTTGCCATGAATGTTATTTTTCTTGATTTTTTTGACCTTTTCTAGGTTTTCGCGTGAAGTAATGACGAATAAAAATTAAATATCCATTGCCCGTTAAAATGTAACCAAAATATTGATCGAAATAGATCAAAAAATATGTTTAAACTTGTATGGAAATTTATTTTTCCTACCTATTCAATCGTTATAGAATTCTGTATCGCGTTTTGACGAAGCTAGAAAGTCTCTGACTAATTAAACGTCAAATCGGCTTGTGGATGAGTGTTTAGAGAAGTTTCGACGAGCTCGGAACTCTCTTTAAACGTTTACGTTGAGTCTGAAGATCCGTGTCGATGATCAGCTTCGAAATCTCTTTCGCAAGATTTTCCGAAGAGGCTGCAATCGTTCTCGGGTTCATTAAATCGTGAGGACCTCCTGTGAAATTACGAACATCATTCAATTATGAAACAAAGTGTATTATTAAGGGGGGCGTAGGCTACTCTTGAGAGGCTGCAAAACAAGTTCGTTTTCAAAACTAATTTACAAAGCATTCAATGATGGGAAAGAGATGCATGTTTTTTTTTGTTTCAGTTGCTTATTCACGAGCTTTAATTTAGAAAAAAAAACTTGAAGATAACTCCAGTAGCAACGAACTTATTGCACGAAATGTAGAGCTACGGTCTTCGAAACGGTGTACATGAAATCTCGAAAACCGTTCGATCGATTTTGACGAAAATTTGACGGGAGTCGCACTAAACTATTATCTAAAGTTTGATCTAAGCGAATTTCGATATTAATTTGCAAATGAAAGTTATTAACTATTTAGTATGCAAAACGAAATTGCGCCTTTTTTTGCACACTAAATAGTTAATAACTTTTGTTTGCAGATTAATATAAAAAATCGACTCAACCATACTTTAGATAATAGTTGAGTGCATCTCTCCTCAAATTTTCATCCAAATCGGTCGAGCGGTTTTCGAGATTTCATGAACACCGTATCGAAAATCGTAGCTTCACATTCCATGCGATAACTTCGTTGTCAAAGGAGTTAGCTCCAAGTTTTTTTTTCCAAGTTGAAGCCGATAAAAAAACGATTAAAACTAAAAAAAAGTCGTTTCTCTACCATCATTTATTGGTTCGGAAATGATGTTTGAAAACGAGCTTGGTTTTCAGCCTTTCAAGCCCAGCTCGCCCCCTTAAGGGTATGCATCAGTCGTTCCGCTCGCTTCGAATTTTCGAAAGTGATAATATTTGACACCGTTTGATCGATCGGAATAAAAAAAATCTTAGCCCACGCAGGAAAATGGCAAAAACAGGTTAAGACTTTTTTATTCCAATCGGACGAACGGTGAGGAAAATTTTCACTTGCGAAATTTGCAGCCATATCTCTCGCGCTCACGGTGGCGAGATACCGACTGATCCATGCCCTTAAGTTCGCTTTTCATATGTCGTTTCAATGGATTTCGCGACTGTAGACGGTATTCTTTACCTTTTGTGTCGATAACTACACCACCAGCTTCTTCTACTAATAAAGCTCCTGCTGCAACATCCCAAGGCCCTAAATGGTCCAGATGAAAAGCATCGAGGATTCCAAGAGCTACGTAAGCCAATCCTAAAGCCGCAGAACCGATACTTCTAATCCTACGATTGAACACAATTAATTTCACTTCAATTTTTCGAGTATAACTGTATCGTGTCTCCCGAAATGTCAAATATATTTTTGCACAATTGGACGTTGTATATTTATCCAACCTCACGAAAACAAATGTGACAAATGTGATATTTCACGAACAAACAACAAATAAAAAAAAAGCTGCAAATAAAATAGAATATTTCTGGAAAATTTACAAAATGCTTCTGAGAAAAATGAGTTTGATAAGAATTTAACGAGATAATTCAATATCGAATTATAAAAACACGGAAAGTGATAATGTTAATTAATTGAATAAAAAGCATAATTACGCAATTTCTAGTTTTGCTAAATTCATTTATAGTTTGTTGACTCATTCAATGTAAATGTCAAATGAATAAAAAATGATGTTCTGAATATTTGGAAAATGATGATGCGACTGCTTACCCTTGAGTAGCGCAAACAAAAGCTTCGAATCTCGCAATTGCAATGTCACGGTTCTTGCCAGACACTCGAATCACCATCGGCTCGATGTACATCAGCGATTTGTTCAAATCTGCGAGAAACAAAACGAAAAATGCATAGATAAGTAGTTGATAAACTCGTCTACAGTGTTTTCGTGTTTAAAAGTTAAAAATCAATTGCTTCGTTATATTGTCATACTTGCCAGTAATTTTCGAGGTTTTCATACGGTTCCCATTAAAGAATGCACCCTCGCCTCTAATCGCTGTGAACATAGCGTTGCTAACTGGATTGTAAATCAAGCCAAGCTCGAGCCTTTTTTTTACTGTCAATCCCATCGAAATACAGCATTGTGAAAAACCGTGAACAAAGTTAGTCGTACCGTCAATCGGATCGATCAACCACGTTGGCGAATCCGTCAATTCTGACAGTTCCTTCGCAGCTGCTGTCGATTCTTCCGCGATAAATCTAATCGATGTTTTTATTAGAACATGAAAAATCTATTTAATACAATAAACATCGTTCGTCTCATTTTTATCTTCGTAAAAAAATTCACGAAGAAAATAATAAATTTCAATGTTTAGCAATGCTCACTGACGGATAATATTTAACGAGTGCCATTGTAAAAATTTCCGTACCGCTGTTTCACCTGTAACGGTACAAAAATTACATATTGTACTTAACTTTGTACACGTCTGAATATGACAGAAACTTGATAATTAGTAATAATCATAATTTCGACTCTTGGTCCCACGTTCCAGTATATCATTGTAATTTTAACTGTGAATTTTCGCATAAAATTTAATTTTCATTGTTTCCACGTAGAAAACACATGAACGTAAGGTAAACATTCTTATACGAGAAACATACGAGAGTGTTAATAAAAGTTTACGACCTAGATAAATATTCTCGGATTAACGGACGTCCGGATGTACAAATATTTCCGATAGTTTTTCCATAACTTGAGCATTGAATTACATTAGCTCGAAGGACGGAAACGAATGCATGGCTGAGGCCAAATGTCAATGATTTGCTGCACGTTATACAGGAGTTTAGTTACAAATCTGCGGACAGCTCCGCAATGTGAACGCGGTGGCGTTAATGGATCGGTCTCAAAAATAGAGTCCCCCTCGTACGTCCCGTTGCGGCGTTTTCTATCGTTGCTTGCACAAAGTCGAAGAGGTTTCGTAAATATGGCAGGAACCGAGAGAAACCACGAAAGCTCGAGCTTTAAGCCTTTCTCGAATGGCTCAAAGAAGAATGCTTTTTCGCTCCTCGATGCTGGTGAGCGCGTTTAAGAGCATCGGAAGGAGGATTGCGGTTAGAAGCACGTGGGTTTTCATAAAACCTCCGGGGGTGAGCAAGAGAGAAAGACTGAGTGAGGAAAATACGAGACAACGGGATGAATGTACATAAGCGAGAAGAGGCGGCGTAGTATATGGAAGAGGCAAGAAAATAAAGAGGCAAGAGGTAAATGCGGTAAACCGACTCCATTGTGTCGCGAAACGTTCTTAAGAACAAGAGCAAGGAAAGCGTAGTCTCGCGTACATCGCGTGGAGAGACTGAGGAAATATTATATTTTTTCAAAGTTTAATAAACTTTGTCAATTTCTTTACCCTCGCATGATCGACATGTGTACAGCGTTTTTTTGTTATTTCCAAACAAATAAAATTAGAGGCAAAGTAGAATACCCATGAAAAATTTGTAAAAATAGTTTTAGGTCCATGGGTTCTTTTTCTTTATAGAATTTTGCTCGTTATCTTATATTGTTGTTATTAAGTGTTTTACGTTCGTATTATGTGGGAAACGTAGACTTTGACGATAATTGACCTGATTAATCATTTTTGTCATCAACGTAGACGATGACAAGAACCTTATCTTTTGTAAAATAACAGGAATAATTTAAAAAGATTAGAAAGAAAATGGTTTAAAAAAAATATCATTCGAAAAAAATGTACAACAAAAAAAACCGATTCTGTAAAGAAGTTGAATGCAAAAACCCCCTTTGATAGATTTTCTTTAAAATTTGCCAGTATATTTTTCACAACGTTCCGCGAAACTTGCTAAAATTTCAACGAACTACACCGTTCGTAAGAAAAACAAGTTGAACTTTTTTTCAAGCACGCAAGGCTTGTGGCAGAATGCACCGTTTCATCTCGTAGAACTGACATTTTTACACGTTTTGGCCAAACCGGACAAAAATCTTCGAAAAAATATGAGCACATTATTCAGCGTTTTTGAAACAGTTTTTTTTATTGCACATTTACCAGTGAATAATGTTTCAAAACACTTAAGGGGCTTCTGTAGGTACACGTATGAGCTAAAAGTTTTGACCGCAGCGTACAATAAAACCCAATTCCTATATGTTGCTGTCAGATAGAAACTTTTGACAGGACTTGCACACTCCGTGTAGAAGCCCTAGAAAAAAAATGGTTTTTTATATTGAAAATTTGAAATGTGGCGGACGAGAAGCATAAAATGTCATGCGCGTGTTAAGTGGTCTGTCTGTTTTACAGAAAACCATTTAAAAGTTAAAAAGATATCCCCCTGTATATAAATATGTCAGATAATCCATTACGTCACATGTAAAACTTATTTATAAACAGTAAATAAATATTTTTCATCGTGCTGTTTGGGTATTTGTTTAACTAAATAAATTAACATGATGTTTTTAGCCAGAATTATAAAAAAAAAATATAATAAAACGCCCAGATGAGCGACATCTTACATTTTTTTCAAGGATCGAAATTTCGGGAGATCTGCTTTTCCATCAAATACTAAAACCCCTCTCGCGCCATCGAAAAAAGAGTATCGTTTTTTTATATCACCTTAACATGTTCGGTAGAGTCTTGGGACAAGTGCATTTGACGCTGTTTGGAGCACTCACCAAGTCATATTTTTTCCTAATAAAACGACTCACGTTGGTAGGGATAAAAATTCGATGACGTTCTGGCAAATCGCCATAAAAAATACGTCGATATCGGGTCTCAAAATAATATTTCTATTTTTTTTAATTATTTGCCCAAAATATGGGTGTTTTTTAAAAAGAGCAATATCGATTTTTGATTCCCATTTTTTGTTTAAAATAAGGTGAACATACAACATTTTTCAGCGCTCAGAATGTTCACAAAAGTTCAGAATGGGCGAAAAATTTTTTGTAGAATTTACAGCTGTATGAATTTTTTGAAATTCAATAAAAATATTAAAGTAGCTGTAACTTCTTATTTTAGATGTATAGTTGCGCTTATAAATATTATATTTTTACCTCGTTGTTGATAAAAATGTGAATTAAAACGTAAATAAATTTTTTTCAAACATTTTTTTTTGATAATGAACAAAAAACTTAACATTTTTTTTTAGATCAGAAGTGTTTCTTTTCAAAATTACGTAAAATTTATTTTTTGATATTTGTTCATCCAAAATGAAAGAATTCTGAAAAAAGTATGTCTTTTTTTTATTTTCATTTTTATCAACAACAAAGTGAAATAATAATAGTTGCAAAAGCGACTATACAATTATTACAAAAAGTTAGAACTATGCAGATATTTTGATTGAATTTCCAAAAAATCAAATGATTGTAAAATCTCCAAAAATCGTCCGCCCAAAAATTTGCTAAAATCAATTTGCTTTCGAAAAAACATTGAAATTCAGAAATCCATAATGCTCTTGTTAGATTTCTCTATACATTTCTCTTGTGCTTTCCATTAATTTTCCAGTTTTCAGTCCCGCAACTTGATTTTTTGTATACCTTTTTCTCACGTTGTATATCTCTCTTTCGTCTATAAATTTGATTCACGTATTTGTTTCTCAAGCTGCTGAGAGGCAGTATTTTACATAGAAGCGAAATTTCATCCCTACGACCTAAATATTAAACCAAGTGCAGAGGAATTTGACTCCGATGAATATAATCGACGAACAAAAAAAAATCATTTCTACAAATCCTGAATTTCTTACTAATTGAGAAAGCGACTCGGCTTTCAGTTAATTAAAAACGAACCCCATTCGTTTCTCGTGGAGCAACAAAAATATTTTCAATCGACAAAACGACAGTTGGGATGGATGCGCGTGCGCGATTCTTGGATTTTTTTGCTCGATATAGATCTCATGATTCCTTTATGTATAGTTTATCCATATAAAACTTGCGCGCATAAAGACGAGGCAAGGGATTTAGAGGAAGGGCGGATTTACAAAAAGCTCGTTCGTATACGGCGTGGGATTTCGGTGGATATATATCCACCGAACGGTACGATTACGAGCGAACGAAAAGTGTGTCGCCCATTGTTGGTTACCATGTATATACATCGCGAAACAATCCCGATAATGAGAAAGCTACGCAGTCGAAGAGAGCACCGCCCACCTATTTTTCTTCTTCGTTACGATTCTTTTTTTCACTCTTTCTCTCTCGATATCTCTTTGACTCTCAATTTTCACTGTTTCATTGTCGGAATACTATACTGTGTTTTTAGTAACTTTATAGTATCCAAATGTACTGGAGTCTTAAGACCTAATCGGTGGGACATGTACAAGTTTTTATGCAGCTCATCAATCGAGACAGGCGTCTAAAGCTTCGTAAACAATAGTCGAGCGTATATGAGTTGAAAGTTGTAAAAGTATAGAATTGCGTAGCTAGTCCTACCGAGTCCGTGGATTTACAGAAAATGAGTTCTATAGTTTCATCGAAAACTCAAAAATCCTTTTTTGCTGTGTCACTTACAAAATAATAATATCAATTGAAGTTCAAAGTACTCTGGTACAGATAAGCTATACCGATCAATGATATTACAAATGTGGAAAAAGTGGGCAAGCCAATTTGGATAATTCTTATTTACCAAAACTCAATCATTACGGTTTATCCAATTTGGCACCGCTGAGAAAATAATGCATTCCAGGTATATATGGCGAAATGAAAATAGCCAAAGTTATAACGCGTAGAAATAACAACGGCTGCGAATGGGAGGTATTGTTACATATATCACACATGCCGATACGCGAATTAGTTGGTCAAGCAGAAGCTTACGCATTGTTTATCACAATTAACTGCGATATTATGAATGTCAACGATCGTAACGATATTCACGTGTACTGATTGGTATAGCTATAGGAACGTTTATAGTTACGAACTCATTAACATGATTAAACATCGACAGTTGTATCAGGACGGAGTAAATACTAAATACCGACCCTACTGAATTATTCGGATGTATCAAAACATTCCTATTGAATATTATTCTCGATTAATTATTCGTGCACCCTAGGGCTAGAATAAACCTAAGCACATAGGGAAATGGATTTGATTTATGTCGTGAAGGTTAATGACACAAAGTATTCGTTCTATTTACGAATAGATTAACGATTCAGGGCGTCTGAGCATGAAAGATAGTATAATTATTCGAATAGATGATTTAAGTATATATTTAGATAAGAGTTTGAAAACCTCGTTGGTCAGGAACCGATTTTTTCCAACTTTACTTCGAGTTTGACCGCTCTGCTCGGATTCACCGTTCGAAGTGTTTAAATTCTTCGACACGTTTCTCTGGAAAGTCTTGCGAGATCGTGGTTGATCCTAATAGGATCGGTTAAATTGAGACGAGTGAGGGATAAAAGAGGAGAATGCGAAGAAGAAAGGATGTGTTGTGTATAAGAGGATACGAAGCGATGGGTCCAGCAGCGTACATACGTTCTTATACACTGTCTATGTGTAAAAAGCTGTGAAGGAACAGAAACTACGGGAAGAAGACGTGCTACACTTTTCAGTGGAACGTGTCAGGATTAAAGGTTTATACTTCAGTGTGTATTGGAGGTTCGATTGAGGTATCGAGCATCGGTACAATTTCCTCGTGAATCTTGCGCGTTTTCTTCGACGAGACTTGCAGTTAAAATTCTACAAAATATTCACTTATCCCCTTAATAAAAAGAATACGAGATGATACACATTTGATGAAATTTTATACATAATCAAAATTTGAAATGATCAGAATACAGCAATTGAAGTATTTTTAAAAATTATTATTTTCGATCGAGGCCTCGCCGATTGTGTTTTTCTCGAATCCCTTGAGTCTAGCAGCATATCGGAAGTTTCCAATATATATATTACACGAAGGTACCTATAATATGTGGGTATTGGAGTCGCGAGAGATTGTGGATTTGAGGTTTACGGGTTTCCACACTTTCATTCGTACCAGGAGGAGGTCATGGCTTCATGGACGAAGAAATGTCGCTGAGCGTGCATCTAGTCTCGCCATTTTTCACGTTTTTTCAGAGCGGATCTGTGCAAGACATTGGAACACATATATATAGCCAGAGACCCTCGATGCTTCCCCGAGGACAGGGTTGTCTCGTTTCTTTCCTCATTTTTCGGTTACTTTTCCCGTAACCGAATGATCTGGTCTATTGTTTTCAACAGGTCACGAATATATATAACAAACGTATACCTTCCTCAAAACTTTGGCTGAACCGAAATAAGAAAAATAATTTTCATTTATTGTAAACGCAATGACACTATAAAATCTTTTATCATATTTAGCACCAAGTTTATTGATGTTAATTGGAGTGCGTGTCAAGAGACCCGGTACAGTCTCGGGACAAGTACATTTAAAGTTATGTTCACAGTTTTATGTCACATATTCCTACTAATAAAACCATTTGCAGTGATGGGGGTAAAAATTTGATGACATTTTGCCAATTACAACATCTAGGAGTCGTTTAGCGGCTTTGCACAGCTAATTTTAAACTAATTAAGCGACAAAGATAAGACATAATTCAAACCAGCGAACGAAGCAGGTTCGAACAAAAACTTTTTTTAATAAATTCTTAATCAGTTGAATTTCTTTCAATTTCTGTAATTATATCATTTGGATATGAAAATGTTTATTAAACGTTTCAAAATTAGTTTACAAAATTGAATTGTTTAATTAAGAGATTACAGGGTTTCAATTTATTTGCAAATTAATAATCTACTTTATTATTTTACTTTTGTTTAGGGGAAAAGAACTTTTTTATAAGTTATAGGAGAACATTAAATAGTTTCCAAACTTCCGAACGGTTTTGTATGTAAAACAGTAAATGTCGAAAGTGTGTGTGTTTATATATATGTATATTACGTATATCTCGAGAACGTTATTTTCTCGGTTTTCATATGCGAGAGTTAAGAGTACTTTTGGTTTTCTATTAAATTCATTAAACTGTTAAAGCAAATTTAAGCCAGTATAATGAATAGTTCGGAGGTATTTCGACAACAATAATAACCGCATATCTCAATGTGGCGCCCGCGCTGCTTTAAATATTTCGTTTTTTATCGAGTTTGTATAAATATATGTAATGTATATCACAGGGGATATGAGAGGGATGAAAAAATGTTGAATAAATTTTTCGACCCTTGAACGAGAAGCGTGGCCGATGACTGATTTTCCATTGCATCAGGTGGCGGGCCGACGCAAGCTTTCAGCGACATTGATTTTTTTGCGAACAAAAGACTCGCTCGTTTACTGAAAGAATTTAAATTAAAATCGTTGACGTAAAATATTGACGCGGTGGGCCAAATACCATAGACACGGAGCGAGAAAAGCACGTATCCGTAGGTCTCGCTCGTCGAGCAAGTCAAAAGTGGATTAAAACGTTGACAAACCGGTTTAGAACACCTGAGAGGGATGCACTTCACTATCGTGAACTAGACGGCTTTGGTAAACTGCAGTGTACGAAAAAAGAAATAAAAAGAAGCGCAATTGATCGTCGAGTGAATCCGAGGGAATGAGAGACGGATGAGGAAGGATTTAACAGTGACAGGAGCCTGCGGGGATAATTGCGAACGAAAAGACGAAGACTTAAGAAAACATTAGGACTGCGGATACAATTTCTTAGTGCTAATGATAATCGCGTAAGTCATCTAAAGACAAAATACTGTAGGCGACAATGTGCACTTCGAAGACGTGTAAAATTTTTGAAAATTGCTTCAACTGAACTTTTTTTTATCACTCTCTAACCATTCTACCTGCGAATGTTTCTCTTCCAAGAGGATCTTGAGAAAAACAATTTGTTGAGTACAATCATAATTTGCTCGATCCCTTTAATGGCACGTTGCAATACGTCCAATATAATATTTCGTTCATTCAAGAACATCAAATATTTGCTCAAATTATCGATTCGTACTTTACTGTGTAATTTATTTAAACTTATCATTTTTTTTTTTATCAGAACTTTTTTCTTTCGAATCCACTAAATCAGGCTGATATAAATATTCTATTTGAATGCAGTTTGGAGAACCGTGTTGCAGCTTGCACCAATGATTTGACAAGTCGAAACTTTGCCATGTTCGTTGAGTACGGTCGACGAATCGAAGAGAACAAACCAAGCGGTGGAAACGATACCGAGTTGACGGCGAGAAGTTTGAGATAAAAAGAGCAAGATGAACGAAAAGACGACGAAAGTACATTTCGAATTTCGCAAAGTCGAGTGCCCGATCGGTGGTGCATCGTTCGGTGGAACGAACTGGACCAGATGTCGTCTAAATCCGTCGTAGAGTTGCGAGGCTAGGGCCACGAGCTCAAACACACATATAGTACGTGACGTGTATACATAAACCAAAGTTGAAACTGTGTATGGGAAAGCGATGCGAGCATAATTTTGGTTCCCCGTTGGTTGCGACTGTCAATGTCGTGTTTCTGTGTAACGTCGAGCGTAGATGCAACCGGGATACCGGATCTATAATAGCGTCGTTTCAACTGTCGTCTTAGTGCTGAATACTGTCGCATTGCCTCTCGTCCCTTTCGTCAATCCGTCGTCGTCTCTCGTCCGGCTTACGGCGAAACTCTTACGGAGTCGTCGACTTTTGAGATTTCAAACCGATCGCTCTCTGTCCCCGTAACATCGACGAAGGGACGCTCGTCGACGAGACTCTTGGACGAGATGAATTCTCTCACGCTCTTAATTAAGCCTCTCGCCACACACTCCGGGGCATCCACTCTCTCGTCTAGCGTTGCCAAATAGTACTGTACGCGAATGAGCCAATTTACCCTCTCGACGAAGAGGCGCCTCTCCTCGTATCTTTTTTCGTTTCATCGGACTCGTCTCATCGTCCGAGGTATGAATTCTAATTCATAAAATTCTGATTGATTTGCGTTGAAAGATCGCGCACAGCGCTATGCACTTCGTTGTGAAGCTTTTGACATTTTCTCTCGAGTTCACGAGATCGTTGTTTCGAGTGTTCCATTAACGATTACTCGATCAAGTTGAAAGTAAGTCCAATTCGTGAGTCGAACACTAAAACTGAGAACTTCTCGGTACGAATAAACACCGCATACGAATATACATTCACCGTGTATTACGATATTATATGCTAGGCCTGCTGCCTTACTCATTTACCATCCGGTTGAAACGAGTACTAGGCGAAACTTCCGAAAGACGAGTACTCTCTCATGCGCTCGTCGTACCCTATTATTACGTCGCGTGGTGCTGTCTGTTTGTTCATTCCCGGTTGTAGTCTCGTACAGTGGTCCTGGCGTTCTCGCACTCTCTTTCTCTCTCTATTTCGTCTCGTTTGCGGGAGACGCGCATTCATTCGCCGCTCCTGGGAAATTACATGCCTTCGTGTTGTACTTTGATGCGTTGGTTCGTGGCGGCACGATACGTGTGTGTACACACCTACTACGTACGTCCTCTTGGTATAACGTTCGCCAACTACCTTTCTCCTCTGGTGTAGCCTCGCCTCGGAGTGTACACATTCGCACATGTATCAAGCAACGCAGCTTCCACGGTACAGTCCGTTCGCTCGTCGGGTTCATTGATCCGCGGCTCTCTTTAGCTTCGACTCTCTTGGACTAAACTTTCTAATGCGTCTGCTGTGTAACGAGAGAGTTACGTCATCATCTCATTGAACATTCCCTCGCTATTACCACCTATCGATCGGTCACCGTGCATGACCCGAGCCTCTCAAGGTAGTTATCGTGTAAATTACATTTCTCATAGAAACCGGATTAATTTTACACTGCATCTCGTACAGAACAGTGACATCTGATCACTTAGCAAGTTCCGAGATAATCTTTTGCTTGAGTTTAGTTTGAGAAAAGAATTTAGTTGAGTCGTTAAAAAATTACTTGAATACGTCGATTGTTCGCTGAGGCAAGTGAATTGGTTCAATCAACGAATCGTGGCGAACAAAATGAAATTTGTTAATTCAACAATATTATTGTCGTCGTGAGCGATTTTTATTCCACTCACCAAATTAAGTGTTTGGATCAACGAAATATTTGTTGAGTGGACAGCATGTTTTGTTCGCCGACTGTGACCACAGGCTTTGTTGATTCAACGAAAATGTTGATTTAGCAAATTTATTTTCCCAGTATAATATATTTCGTTCGTTTAAAAACATCAAATAGTTATTTAAATCATTAATTCGTCCTAATATTTTGTCTAATTAGATCAAATTTACATTCAATTATGTAGACAAGACTGACGTTATTAATACCAAATAAATTTATTTCAATGGTTTTGTTTTGCATCGATAACCAAACAGTTTTTTTAGTGCACATTTCCGCTATAGAAATCAATTTCAAATGTCATACTTTGCGATATAATTATATTAATACAGCTCTTAAGATAGAAAAATTCTCGAGTTCGTCTCATTTGAAATATATCTAAAATTGTAGAATTTCTTTGCTGTTTTGTTTATATGATTTGTTCCATATATTGTTCGTGGAAAATGTTTATATGTTCAGTCCGCTATCAAAGCCTGATTTTCGGATGACATTAAGACACGAAAACTACGTTAATCGCGACGTTCAATGTTAATTTATACTGAAAGTTGTGATTTTCTAAAAATATTTCATTTAAGTCAGTTTATTATTAAGTGAGTAAAGTTTTCGATCATTACTCGCGTGTTCGCGATTTTCATCCGTTCTGCTTCAAGTGTCTTCTGACTAAAGTCTTGATACACAACAATACCTTGACATATTCCCGATCGATCTTCTTCCCTGACACTTTCATTTTGTCGTTTAATATAATTGCCCAAATTGTATTACATTGTAAATATTATTATTATTCAGATAACATTTACAAAAAGCGAAAAGGTTTGATTCTATCGCTAGAAATCTAATTTGACTAAAATCACCTCTGTATTCGCACACGGCACGAAAGGACCACGCGATCAACGCCACGCGCGCGTCGTTCTTTCTATAGATGGTTGTCGTATTCACGATTTTATCCACCGGAGTTCAGTACGTTATTATATTACTGTTCCACGAGCGAGCGATTGCTACATATATTTGCGTAATGTCGACTTTACCATGACCATTGTCGTAAGTGTTCGCATTGTTCGCGTTCATATAAACATTGTTATTATTCAATGGCTAATCCCATTATGATAACTATGAAAAACAAATTGAACCAAGACACTTGTTTCAGTTCTCGATGGATGTTAACATACCTCGATTGTAATCCGAGGGGCCTGCGGAATGATGTATTTCCGGTAACCGATGCAACTTCGAATGATGCGTTTTTTTCTTCAGCACTTTTAGCCGATAGAGCTAGTTGTCTTCCTTGATAATTCCTTTATATTAATAACTCACAGCACGAGTAAGATAGAGAGGGAAAGAGGAAGAAAGAAACAGATGAAGAGAGAGAGAGAGAGAGAGAGAGAGAGACAGGGAACAAAAGCGCACACACGTTGTAAATTTGCTGTTGACGCGTCGTTCTCACATTCGTCTTCTCACGTT
>JABSMR010039927.1:0-15502 GCA_018902295.1 Dusona sp. PSUC_FEM 10030013
ACATTATTTTACTTTTATATTTTTTGGAATTATAATTATTTCATTGTAGTTGACCTATTCCTAGTAGATATTGTAAGGCGACATACTTATATTATTATGAGATATTTTCGAATGAATTGCGTAATGTACAATTTCGAAACCGAACGCAAGATGATGAAAATTTTTCGGAAGATTAGTGCAAGTCATTTTTAATTTTAACCGAGTTTATCGCTACATAGATCGATGCTGATGCAGCATCCCTCTGTTTTTACGTTTGGGAATGAACTTTTGTCTAATTTATTTAATTTCATTTCACGTCAGATGAAAAAAAATTTGCCCATGACGTTGTGATTTGATCATCACGACGTTACTTAATAATTGATTGAAAATTATATAGCACTGATAAATTGATGGACCAAACACACTAAAAAAAACTTTCCGTTTCTGAATAAAGATCGATCTTTTTTGCGGCATTCAATCACAGCATCGCCATCGAATGCTTGTTTTTTTCGTTCGTAAATGAAACGTGGTAATCACGTCTGATCAAGATGAGCTTAAAATGTTACCATCCTCATGACCTTTCTCCCAACAACATTCAATTTTCGCAATATTACATATGTCGTTGACTTTACTCCGTATAAACATCAATCTCAATGCACACGAGATTCTAGTCCAGATAATAAGCAAAATTTGGCAACAAATGTTCATTTTATCTTTTTTTTTCATCTCAATGAACTCCAAGATATTGGTCCACTCTCGACCTATCTCGATTTAAATACTACAAGACTCTCGAGGCTTCGAGTGAAACTCGCTCACATTGCGTCTGGATACTTTCTCTTATATGCCCCCCCCCTCCCTCTCACCTTTCTGTCCGAAAATAATTCCCGAGGTCGTAATAACGATTATTATTACAGCGTGACTCGTCGGATCTTAAATGTCTGTCCTCTGTTGTGCCGCCCGTATCGTCTATAGTTTACCAGTAAAATGTCGGTGAAAACAGGCCCACTCGCTTTGTGTGTCCACCTTTCGAGACCCCTTCCAACGAAACGCCATTTTTTAATTGTCAGACTTTAAGGAATCTCATCATTCGTCCATATAACATCATCTTCTCTTATTTTGATATCTTGGACTTTCTAATGAGCTGTACAAATGATGAAAATTCATTCCCACGATCTCGCGCCAACTTGTACTTTATAATGTTTGACTGTTAACTGATTGCGAGGAAGGTAAAACCTTATGTGACGCCCAGCGGCAATGTTTGTAACTCTTGGACGAACTGTATTATTTCACGAAATTGTAGGTCTAATTATTATATTTAGATCATCGCCAAAATTTCAGATACCCATGGAAAGATTCGTTCTTGGCCCAACTGCACAAATTGCCATTTAGAAAAAGTTTCGGTTGAAGATAATTTGTGTTCCGAATCTTCCGTCGTGTTCGGACACGTTATTTCGTCGTCGTGGAGCTCTCGTTATCTCGAGGAATTGGGTCAACTGCCCAGCCGTAATTCGCGTCTTCTGTAGCAACGAGAAGCGTATACAAAGAGATTTACAAATGGATGAAGCTTGTGCCCATCGCGCTACCTGTCTGCAACTTTGGTATAATGATTGGCAGAGACTTGACTGGGAAGCGGAGCAAAACGTACGGAAAAATGTCTTCTTCTGGTTTATATGTTGCGAGTGAGGAACGGAATGGAACTGACAAGTGTTTCGTACTATTATTTCATGCTTTATTTATGGCTGGGCTAGATCAGTACGAGGTTGCAACAAATGCTTTGGTCTTGAGCAAAAGTTGTGTTGATTCAGTCCAGCTCAGCTATGGGCGGCACCCTGGCAATATTTTATTCGAGTCTACACCACATCGCAACGAACTATTCACTAAGAAAATTTGCAACGTAACACCCATACATAGCTGGCGATTTAACGAGGTTTTACGTCTCGGTAGATCGAGTTGAAGTACCTATGTATTATTCCAAGTTTGCTGGACTCTTGTGGCGATAAGACTCTCGCAAAAGCTACAAAAAATATATATACATACCTACGTATATACAATATGTGTGTACATATGTACTGTTAATATGGACGAAGAAACATCGTAGAGGCGTTTCCTAACGATCTACCGGCTAAGATTCAAGCCAGTATCTAAGAGCAGACTCTCGATCTTCTAGCTACAGAATTGAGGATATATTCCATGGTATAATAAAGGTTTCATCCTTACCCGAGAATCAGCTCTTGCTCACTCAGCGCTGTCCGATTTCACTCTAATTTTATTATTTTATAAATATATGTATAGTCTAATGTACTATAGATATGTAATCTTAACTGAAATCTTGATCGTTACTTCGATATTTGTAAAATTGAGATGTGAATCGAATATTTTTATTGCGCCAGGTATTGGAAGCAGAAGGTTTGTTACTACAAAAATAATTCGAATCTTTTTCTCATCATGATTGGTACCTATAGTTTTTCGATCTCGCGAAGGAAATTCTATGAATAAAAATATTCTTTGAGACCGATTTAGAACATTTGTAAAAAACTTGCAGACTTAAATTTCATAAACGCCACTCACAATTTAGTCTTTATCCAATAGAGTTAACATTCGTTAGCAATGACATTTAGTCAATTATGTTCTCCGTCGAAAAAAAGATCAAAACGATTGGAGTGGATAATTGAGTCTAATTTTTTGTCTCATAGTCCAATGTCGAATGGCTGAAGTGAAAAATTTAAAGAACTCTACTTGGGTGTTATCTCGGTCGTTAAACAGGAAATATTTCGGGATATTATCTCTGCTTTCCCAGTTCCTAATTTCCAGGTCATAAAATAATAATTTGTTTATCGTTGGGTCTGTCCAAAGCACTGTCTTATGTATATTCAATTGTTCCGATTCGTGGTCTAGACTCCGTCAACCTTCATTAACTCTCTTTATTTCCAAAACGTCATCCTTATCATAAATCCAACATATAGTACGTTACAAATAACGGTTGCCCTCAACTTTACACGTGTCTTCCGGTTCCTGTTGGTGGTTACTCGAGTGTTAAGTTAGCACCAAAAATTCTCAACTTGCATATAGAACTTTTGGATTTTTTTGATCAAATTTAATTTTTTTGTTTATCAAAGTTTTTTTGTTGCTCCAAGTTCCCAAATTTGGTGGAGACTTATTCGTTGTCTCGAGGACTAAGGAGAAATGAGACAAGGCGGTAAAACGCGTGTATATAAGGAGTGTACGAGTTTATGTAGGATCGGTAAAAGGTATAATATCGCGAGGAAGCGAGGTCGAGACGAGTGCGTTGACCCAACTCTTACGGTAACCCAACCACGGTCAGAGACTCACAAGAGTTGTTGCACCTGCCTACTTGCGTGAGCTGTTGACTTGGACTTACCTGGATGAGGTCGCATGACCCGAATCCCCTACCGTCTCTTATTTCCCCCCTCATCCGATCATCCTTATCCCGATCATTCGTCAATATGGCCGACTGAAAGGAAAAGGATCCCATTTACGAGACAAAGAATAATTTCATTTGCTATAAATATTCCGTGTATTTTATTATCTAGAAACTATGACGAGGGTAAAATTTGTTCATTCCATTGAAGTGGATCCGATTGAACTGAAATTCTAGTCGGTTCACTGCGATTAGGTTACGTGAAAACAAAAAAACATCCATCAGAAATGTAGTAGAAACGACAGACGAGTCAACACAAATTAATTGCACAATAAATATTTGCATTAATTACAATGTTATTTAATGAGGAAAAAGCATATACTTACCATAATAAAAATGGCATATTGACAATATTAATATGAGGTAATATTGAAATGTTATTTATTGTTCGTTAAAAATAAACTTGTAGCTTTATTTCGATTGTATTATTGTAGGTCTCGACTTCGCAGACTTGAAGATTTCTATGTATGTGGAGAAAGAAAAGTTTCCTACTCTTTATTTGCACCATTATCCTATTTCTTGGTCGACAGTGCGCTATTAACATCGTTTGCGTTTCATCGCTGTTTACCGGACGAGTCGAGCCTCTCGGCAAATTAAATGCTTTACACAAGTTTCTATGAGCTCTCATAATACAAAGATGGAGTTTTCTATCTTTGCACATAATACGATGATAATTCTCAATGTTTATATTCTTTGGTGCAATATTAAAGTTTATCGACGATTTTATATGTTAACACTCGTATTTCCGATGCACTATTATTCGCTCGTTAAATTTAACACCTTCTTAAATATTGAGTTGTGTTTTGTTACAAATCTAGAGGGATGGTAGATATCTTACAGGAATTTTCGAAAACTTATAAAAAATTCAAAAATATTTTCATATTTATCGAAATTATTGTATTGACACTTCATGACAGCAAAATTATGAGGATTAAAAATTCGATTCCCAATTAGTATTTAGACTAATTATCTGCACACCTACAATATTAAATTGTTCATGTTTTTTTGCAACAATCGACTATTATTTTTCTATTCACTATAAGAAGATTTTTCCTAGCTTTTTTTCATATCATCAAGGGACAAATTTTTTCTACGCTCGCGTTTATCCATCGATGTAGTTAACTCGGATTCAATTAGTGGAATATTCGCGATGTTTCTCTAGCTGTTGGCGAGAGCTTATAGGACTGAAATTTCAATTGCATGCATCGAGTGCATGGGCTCACATTCCTCGTAGTCGTTACACTCGTTATCGATATTAAAACATGTAGGTATACCATTTCCTCTCCCGTGCACACTCACGATCCTCGAAGACACTTCTCTCGGTTCTCGCGTGTGTAAATCCACTCGTCTCTTCTCTTGACCTCACTTTCTAGAATCATTTCGATCCAGCGTGAACTACTGGCGCCTATTTCGTGCCTCCAGACTATACAGGACGATCTACTTCGTGCTAAATATACAGTTGTCCTTCGATATTTCGTTCGTCGTCATTCAGATTTCATTTCATTTTTCCTTGCCTTTTTTTATGGGTATAATATTTTTCTGCACTGGTCCATTCAAAGTAGATTTAGAAGAAAAAAGACTTCCAGGATTTAAAAAAGCTGCAACAGAAATACAAATTTTTAATGTCAGTGCATTATATCCAAAAAAGATGTTTTGGTCCTAAACAGTGTCTCCGCATTTTTTTTCTTTCAAAATGCCAATATGGTGCAGATTCGTTGATCTTAGATATTTTTTTCAGCCGTTTATTTCGTTGTGTTGTAATATAAAAATACCGAAATCGACGCTCATTTTAGTGAATTAATTTTCTGTGAAAAAAACCCATAAAACCACTTCCTTAGGTAGTGTTCCGACATCATTCTATACTGTAGTTAAAATTCTATATTTTTTACTGTTTTTTTCAAAAAGCTTAGGCATGTATGAAATAAGTAACATTTGTTCGTCCCGATATCTCGATTTTTTTTTTAATGACAGCAACTTAAATACCGATAACAAGATCGCCCAGCACGCCGGGACATGAAGAGTTATCGTTTCAAGGAGAATTTTGATAGGCTTTGACAATGGTTTTAGCTTCAAATCGTTATTCCGAACAAAACTAACCAAGATTACACTGCGATTGCACCTTATTTTGCCATTTTTGGAATGATTTTTCTGAAAAAACTTGGGTGAATCTGAGAGCACAGCTGGTAATAAATAAAAATCAACGAGACGGCACTTTATAGTTCTGAAAATTGATGTTACTGGCACGTACCTTTCAATAGTTATATATATATTTACGGCTATGAGAAAATGAAGCGTTCAATTCTATTGTCAAAGGATCGCCTGACACTATACGCCAGAGGCATTGCCCATTATTCGTCGAGGATGCAGTATGTAGAATAATATGGCAGAGTATCGAGATTTAGTGATAAGGAAAATGGAGGATGCACACGAGCTCTTCCGGGACCAAACTCCGAGGGAATAATCCTCACAAATCGAATACAAGTCTCGTACTTGAGTTTGCATCCTCCTCCGGATGAAAACAGGCTTCGCGTCTCGTCGTGAGCTTGTATATAGGAAAACGATCGCTTGCCATCATTCGCTCGTAAATCATAAATTACACGAACCCGATAATATCGTGAGAGAATTGTATGCGCTTGGGCATGAACGATAAAAAAAAAGCTATAGCTATACGGACGAGTCCGTTGGATAGTTCGATATATGTGAGGGACCGTGAACGCAGGTACGAGAAAACGAGACCCGGTGACCTTTTGCCCCAGGTCAAGATCATTTCACGGATCAGCGAAAAAAAAATTCATATGTTCTACTTATCGTATTTTGTGTTGCCACATTATTGATTATTTTTTTATCGCTGCTTAAGTAGAACGGTTGGATAGCTCATAAATCTGAATAAAAAAGTACGGTGACAGCAAGGGTCACCAATTCAAAATATTTATCAGAAAATAATAATCACCGAGAATTGTGGTGATGCAAAAAACAATTAATCATTCTTTTGGTAACTTGTGCCATTTCGATAAACAGGATTCAAAGTTTCGAATGATTATTCGGTTCGGTTCATTCTTCAAAGAAAACGATTTTTTACAGAAAACAATGAGTAATATCCAAGGAGAAATATAACTAGAAAATTTAATTTTTTTGCAATATTATTATTTTTTTTATAAATAAGTTTTTTCATTTTTATTTTGCAGATCTAGCACAAATTCGTGCCCTCGTCGAGTCAACGACGATTCTCGGTGGTTCGACTTGTCCATCCTGCGAGATGCCATTCGACAAGGGCAAAAAGCGTCGACTCATCGACTCGTGCGGTCACGAGCGTTGCTACTCCTGTCTATTCCGTAGCGAGGCATGCCCGATATGTCTTCAACGTACGGGTGTTAACGACGAGGTCCTTCGCGATCATCACCAGTATCCTTACGAGAACGAAGTCGCCGGTTTCTGTTCTTCGGAACCGGTATCGATGCTCGCTACCAACGATGACTGGCTCGACGATCCCTCCTCCATAAATTCTCTATGCGGTAGCCCGAGACCTCCTCGAACGAGGATCAACCCAAGGGGAGCCAATCTGCCCCCTCGTCTCCTTCACGTAAGTATTTTTATACCCCTTTTTTTATCT
Organism: Dusona sp. PSUC_FEM 10030013; assembly: GCA_018902295.1. Lineage (NCBI taxonomy): Eukaryota > Metazoa > Arthropoda > Insecta > Hymenoptera > Ichneumonidae > Dusona > Dusona sp. PSUC_FEM 10030013. The sequence goes on from JABSMR010039927.1 coordinate 7,029, forward strand.
CTCGTTAAATTTTATTAGAACGCGTCTTCTCCTTGGAACCTTGTCCAGTCAAAATATTTCGAAATTTATTATCGTTTCTTTGACTACAAGAAATTTTACGACCAAATTGTTGTACTAACAGAAAAAAATTATAATTGTTTTGTTGAAAAAAGAATTTCGTTTCTATACAAATAATTAGCGATAGCTTTTAATGATGCTAAATTTGACAATATCGAACAGGCTGTCTGAAATTTTCAAGAAATAAAAATTATGCAAGATTCATTCAATTAAGAAGTCTTATTGAAACAGCGAAAAAAATAATTAATACTACATCTCCATAACTGCTTATGGAATTGATCCTTAAACTCGTGATGCTGTCATCGTCACTTTCGAAATCGAGGTTCTTTCTGTTTCTCCATTTCGAATTTTTATTATATGTCGAATTTTTCGGCCCTCAATATAATAATTCCACGTACGGAAGTGAAAAATGTTGAATACCACGGTCGGAGGTGTCGTGAGGATCGGTACAGAGGATGACGCACAGCGGTTTATATTATCACGAAAAAACTTTGAGATATTCGTGCACGTATAAGTGAAACGGCCAATGGCACCTACGCATTGTACACATATTCAGCACTGAAAAACAAACGGGCGTAACCCACGCAACTTCCGTCACGTGCAAAGAAACTAAAGTTACGACCTTTTGGTTCTTAAGAGTCCCAAACAGGCGCAGTGTCTTTCGAGACGCCCCTTGAAAGAGAGTCTTTACGTCGAAAAAAAAAAAAATTCGCGAAGACACTCGCACCTCTCCAGTGTTTAGTCCACCCACGATAAGTCTACACCTTTTAGCATACAGCCACATGGCTCTCATCGACGACTGACAATGAGACACAAGAGAATTCTTGAAGAGTATTTTTTATTTGTTTTTTTTTCCCATACGATCTTATTGAATGGCGTTACTGTTCGACCCAGACGCTCAAATTCATTCGATCGCTCCTTCCTCTCAGAAACAAGCCTCTTGAGTACTTGAATTTCTGAATGTCACTAAGCAATTATCACTTTCTGTTGCTAAATTTACCGGCGAAAACAATGATCTTGAAGAAATATTTCTTTCAACTTTAAGTATTTTCCTAGTTATCTCATGACTTTTTTTTTGAAATTTCTATTATGTAAGGACTGAGCTAAAAATTTAATTATGATTAAAAAAATGTATAACTAACAACGGAAGTTTGTAAGTTAGGCAATTAAAAAAGTAAAATAGGAAGTTGGTACAAGAAATAGCACTACTTGAGAAAGGTAATTGGAAAGTAATAGGAAATACTCAACGACTACAGTAGAATTTAATGGAATTAGCATTAGCCCGTTAAAATTTACGATCCACAATGATTTATTGCAGTTGAAGGATTCGACCGAGAACGTGACGTCCGCCACATCAGCGGGAGCGATGGGAAAGGGCCTGAAGAGCAAGCCACCTGTACTTCCGGAATCCATCACTTCCCAGGCTCGGCACAAGGCTCAAGTTATGGCTCAAAGTGAGTTATTACTTTAACGAGTCTCATATTTCCGAGATAAATTAGTCATTCAATCTTCCGAAGGTGTTTAATTAACTTTTTTCCGCATTTTTATTATACATCATTTTTTTTTAGAAAAAAGTGCAATGCTTAAAATATTTTAAACAATAAAAAAATAAGTCTATACCCATAGAAGCCATTGAACATTTTTCTAAATTTGTTTTTTCCAATTAAAACATTCTTTGATATTATGAGATACAGGCTTCATGACTATATTTTTCTTTCCAATTTTAAGGCTGTCCAACCCCACCGAACCAGCGCAAGAGATTTTTTCTCAATTCGAAAGTATTAAGGGGTCCATTTGCGCCTCAACGAGCTGCACGAAGAGGTGCCTCAACCCCTGATCACACAGGAAACGAAAATCCTTCGGCCTTGTCAGGTAAAAAACAGTTTTTTCTATTGATGACTAATTTTTTTATGACTGGAATTTAAAAACAATTGAACGAGAGGTATTGAGGCGTAGAAGAGTTCTAGACGCGAGTCGTGTAAATATCGAATAAAAAAATATATAAATTAACACCACGACACACAGCGTGGATGACATCGTCCTGGGAAGGAAAATCGAGATGGCCAGGTGTCGTGCTTGGTAAAATCAAGTCACTGTGGAGCTCGAGTCAGGGTAGCACGAGTGATGGATTAAATCAACTTATCGACTCGTCCACTAGCAAAATAGACAACGGACTCGTTCGAAATGCTGTCAAAGTCCACGATGGCCTCAATCAACTGATTGTTTCGTCCAACAAAGTCCCAGGCAGGAGTTGTTCTTTGACTCGCGTGTGGCATTTGTTTCGTGTGTTGTGTTTTGTGTTTTGTTATGTTTTTTTTTTTCACTTTGTCAATGCGATTGTTTCCAAACCATCAAGGCTTGAGCATCCAACAAATTTACGTATTTGAATCCGCGCAGGGTTTATATTTCAGGAGTCTTTGCACCATTTAGGCGCCAGAAGTCCATTTAAGAAATTAATCATTCAGGTTTCAAAATTACATAAATAATTAGGTAGATGCACAAAGATTAATTCAGGTCATAGCTCGAAGGATTATTAAATTTTGTTTTCACTTAATTACTAACGAATGAATTTTGATGAAACAGTTATTTCTCAGCGATAGGGTCTAAAAAAGTTGGAGAATGATTCTTTAATTAATGCACACAAAAAACAAAGTTTAATTCGTCATTTATTCTCGATTGCTTTATCGCTTTAAATGTACGTTACGGTAAATTAGGAAATTAAGGTTGCAGCATTTTACTTTTTGTAGTCGAACAAATATAGGATATAGGATCATTCCAAAAAACATTCACTTAGCATGTGATTTTTAATTATTTTTTCTGTCTTTGGTAGGACTTAACTGAGCACAAAAAAATATTGATAGAAAAAAACAAGGAAGTATTTTTGCAATGGCCGTAGTTGCTCATCGGCTGGGGTTAACCATCTTTCCCCCATACGTAATAAGGAAGTAGGCAAAACGCTATGTTCTAGAGAAACAAAAAGATTTAACGTGTTTCAGTGCCATAATAATTAAAAACCGATCAATCTTTTTTGACCCTTTCATCCTAATAGATTGCTGAGGAAATGGAAAAAATTATGGGACATTTTCTGAAAGTAGGTAAACACGCTTACTTCAAGCATGGTAGAAAAAAGATAATTGTCTACTCGTACCGGTTTGCCGCGATACTGGGTTTTTGTCACGTGTTTATTGTTAACTTAACCTGTATACTAATTTCGTGCATCGTGTTGTATCTGCACAATAATGGAACATATGTAAAATGATGTTTATACCTAACACTACCAAGGATCATTTTTATATAGAAATTGTAAGCATTCATATACGACCTGCTAGTAATAGTCGTAAAATGCAATTGCTGCAAGTCATGAAATTTGTTTTTACTTTGGGTCTTGAGAGATTTACGATCACTCGTAGCCCAACTTTCCACAACTAACGATTCGTATGTTTTTTTTTTTCATTTTCTCTTCATGTCGTCGCTGGAACTTTCACAGATGATGAAGGAGGTTGCGTCAAACCACTGTCTTCGAAAACGAGGAAATCATCACAGTCTGATCTTTACATGAGGCTTGGACTTTTATTGGGCTCGGGTAATCTGAGAGGCAATCATGGTGTCGATACCGTAGATTTTCCAGGAGGAACTAATCGCCCAGGACAGAGTTCTGGGCTCTGTCCAAGGCCGCAGATTCGTTTGAACGATGCACGAGGTCACGACACCTCGTTCAGTAGTTTAACGAGTTTCGAGACTCAAACACTCGCTTCGACCAACACGAGTCCCGTGTCAACGTTGACCGGCACGTCGAGCGAAGCCGAGGTAGCAGCTGCCCTTCGAAGTCCCATTAAACCTAAGGGAAAATCGAAGGGCAAGGGGAAAGTTCGTGATTGTGATAGCGCCGGAAGTCTGGCTTCGATATCGACCTCGGTCTCAGCATCCACTTCGATGTCCATGTCAATGTCCGTCTCGGTTTCTGGATTATCAAATGGAAGTTCGAGTCCTCTTACACCACGAAGACATTCTGCCACTAATCAACCTGGCCAATTCGACGAACGTGAACATCTTAAAAATCGAAGATGCTGTGTAAGAAGATCAGCCAGAGGAAGCAACATGAAGGGACCTATTGATTCAAAATGTAAGGATTATCATGCCATGATTATGAGTATTTAGTAGTATTATGCTGCATTCCCTGAATAAAAAGTTTCGTGACGGAAGATAAATGGAAGATTGATTTGAATGATTAAGACGCCTTGAATATTGCTATTCAAGGGAATGCTTTTCGAACGTTATAAATAATTGATATTTCTTCAACTTTTTTTAGTACGTTTCGTGCAACATCCAGCAGCCCAGTTGACTTTGAAGCCACTATTCTTCGAGGTGCCTTTGGTAGAATCGGTCCCTCTTTTCACCGGACGTCAATGGCTGCTCCATGAATTCGAAACAGTTATAAAAGGTTCTAGTCCAGGTGTCCTTCTATCTGGTTCTCCGGGAACCGGAAAGACAGCCTTGGTTCTTCAGCTCGTGGAGCACAGTTGTTTTGGAAGACGACGTAATCAGAGTTTGATCGAGGAAAATAGCGACTCCATTGATGAGATCGAGAGGCCGTCCTCAGTTTCTTCAATGGAAACGAATATACGTCGAACGAACGAAAAAATCCGGGAACTTGCCGCGCACGTTGTCGCGTATCATTTTTGTCAAGCTGACAACAATAGTACTTGTTTGGTGCCTGATCTCATTCACTCATTGGCAGCCCAACTGTGTCAAGCACCGCAGCTCATATCGTATCGGGAATATCTTTTGTCAGAGCCCCATCTTCAGGGTTCCTTGTCACAGCGCGAATGTACGGTTGATCCAGACTTAGCACTATCACGTGGTATAATTGAACCGCTTCTGAGTCTTAGAAAATCTGGCAGGTTGCCTGAAGTCAACATGGTCATTCTGATCGATGCGGTTTGCGAGGCCGAGTATCACAGGCCCGATCGAGGTGACACTATAGCCTCTTTTCTCACGAGGCATGCCCCAAATTTTCCAAGCTGGCTGAAGATTGTTTGCACTGTAAGAAGTCAACTCCGTGAATGTGCCAAGCAATTGCCGTACACAAGAATTTCGTTGGACAAATGTAACAACGACACCACAAGCAGCAACGTCACCAGAGACTTAGCTGATTACATCGGTTATAGGCTCGCTCAGAGTACCGCAATACAGTTGAACGTGACAGCATCGCTCAATGGAAAAGCCGAATCATCGTGCGGTGCCAATCAAACAAGATTTGCTTCGCATTTACTTGCCCTCGCTGGTGGTAGTTTTCTCTTTGCTAAACTTACTCTGGATCTCATCGAAAGCGGCCATCTCGTGGCCAAATCTGCCAGCTACAAAGTTCTACCCGTATCACTGGCACAGATCTTTCAGTTACATTTCAATCTCAGATTTCCAACGGCTACCTCGTTTGATAAGGTCCAACCGCTATTGGGCGTCTGCCTCGCCGCACTTTATCCACTTACTCTCACCGAGATGTATTATTCCGTCAATTCCCTCTACACCGACCACTTCGTTTCGTGGGAGGACTTCTTGCAGAGATTCAAGGCAAGTTTTAAATATCCCACTTTTTCACTAGGCTACACTATACTCTGTTTGACGTTTCAATAGTTTACAAAATCGCCAGGTATTTCAATTCAACTCTAATTCGAAATATATATTTTTTTGCTACAAAATCCTGTTACAAGTGAGTTGACGTCTCAGCCTAGTTGATTAGAATTGCCTACGACATCAAATCATCAGATTTCAATCGTCCTTGATTTGTTAAACAGATGCTGTCTGGATTTATCGTGAAACGATTGGACGACACCTACATGTTCTTCCATCCATCATTTAGGGAATGGCTGATGCGTAGAGATGAGGGGGAATCAACCAAGTTCCTGTGCGATCTGAGGCTCGGTCATGCCGCAATCGCGTTTCGACTGTCTCGCTTGCAATCACCGTTAGACGGTGAAAGAGTCCTAGAACTAGGTCATCACGTCCTGAAAGCACATGTGTATCGAGGCGTGGCGCCCTGTTGGCCATCGCGAGACTTGCAAGCCTTGTGGATGACCACATCAGCCGAGTGTGTTTCTTGGGCGTTATGTACACTCAGGAACATCTACAGTCCTAACGTGAAGGTCTCGAGACTACTCCTGCTGGCGGGAGCGTCACCGAATCACGTTACCGACTATCTGGGCAATGCACCAGCCCTCTGCATGTACGCGCACGAGGGATCTGTTGAGATGGTGTCTCTGTTGCTCGAATTTGGAGCTGATGTTGAACTGACCAACAGCCAAGGTTGTACGGCTTTGTCCCTCGCTGCTGCACGAGGCCATTGCGATGTAGTTCGAAGGTAATAACTATTTACATTATCTTGAAGCCTTGTAGCTCTATCGGATTAATTCGTCATAATTCTCATCTGAAAATCCGAACTCGCATGATTCATAAAATCTTTTCTATTTGACTCGCCAGACTGGCGGCTGCAGGAGCATCATTAGGTCACGCGGACATGGCTGGCCAGTGTTCTCTAGTTCACGCAGCTCGACACGGCCGTTTGTCCGTGGTAGGATATCTATTAGCCTGCGATTGGGTGATGTCTGCGAGCGAAACAAATGCTGAAATTTCGAATAATCCGGATGTCAGTCTGGAAGAAGCGGCTCAACAAGCTGTTGTAGCCGCAGCGTCTCAGGGTCACGAGGCAGTAGTCGAGTATCTACTGGATATGGCGGAAATTACAGCTGATAAACCTGACAGTCTGATCGGTGAAACAGCTTTAACTATTGCGGCTGCTCATGGATCCACTGCGACAGTTTCGGCTCTTTTGGCTCGTGGCGCCAATTCCATGTCGACCAATTCCAAGGGCTTGTCAGCTCTCATGCTGGCTGCGAGAGAAGGTCATTGGGGTACAGCCGAGAGATTGCTTCAAGGATCTTTATCCAGCAGTACTGACGTGGTTCATGATGACGCAACGGCGCTGCTTGAACAGCGAGATGGATCAGGCCGTACGGCCCTCATGCTGGCCGCGTCTGAAGGTCATACCAACCTGATTGAGCTGTTCCTGGACAGAGGAGCAGTTTTAGAAGCCACGGACAAAGAAGGACTGGGAGCACTTGGCTGGGGTTGTGTTAGGGGAAGAGTCAATGCTGTTCAGATTCTTCTTGATCGCGGTGCTGATGTCAATGCCAACGACAACACCGGAAGAACGCCTTTGGACTTGGCTGCCTTTCAGGTAAATTTATTTTACAATTACAGATACGTATGCAGTCGGAAAACCGTATAAATTCTTCATATGGTATCGCGAACTTCCAGGCACTAAATTTTAAACGAACAATTTCTTTTCTCCTTAGGGTAATCCAAAACTGGTGCAATTGCTTTTGGAGCGAGGTGCCGCAGTCGAGCATGTGGATCTCCATGGTATGCGTCCTCTCGACAGGGCCATAGGATGTCGTAACGTGCCCGTTGTACAATGCTTTTTGCGACGTGGTGCGAAGCTTGGACCTGCAACGTGGACTATGGCCACTGGAAAACCTGACGTTCTATTGATCCTACTGAATAAGCTTTTGGAGGATGGTAACGTGCTCTATCGCAAAGGACGACTGAAAGAGGCATCACACCGTTATGCATACGCTTTAAGAAAATTCCCCGATCAACCCCAACAAATTCTGGACAGTCAAAGTCAAGAGCAAAATAATATGATTATCCACGTCCAAACTTTTACTCAGCTGAGGCTCAATTTTGTGCTGAATTTAAGCAGATGCAAGCGCAAGATGAACGTAAGTTGTTTTATCTTTATATTTTACTCTCTGTGCATAATTAATAATTACATTACATTCATTGAAATTCCTACGGTTTTTTCATTTGTCTCAGGAATGTGAGGAGGCCATCGAGCTTGCTGAAGAGGCACTTAAAATTCGACCAGATTCCTACGAAGCTTTTTACGCCCGGGCAAAAGCACGAGTCGACATAAATTGTCTAGGGGAGGCTTTGTCCGACGTACAAGAGGCTCTGAAAATCGCACCGATTACCAACAAGCAAGATCGAAGAGTTCTTTCAGCTCTTAACGACGAGATAATTTCAAGGCTTGAGGGTACAGGAATGGGTTGCAGTAAGGGACCAATGGATGGTTCATCGAGAATGAGGTTCAGGGCATCAATTGACACGCTCACTGAGTTATAATTTCAATCAGTAGCAACGAAACAAAAAAGTTGTAAAAACAAAAAAAACAAAAAGATTTAACCGATGTCCGACGAACCGTATGCATTTTTAACTAGCTTTTTTGAAATTTGCTTTCTTTTACGAAAAGCTTCGAAACGATTCCAAAGCTTTGAAAAAAATGAAATAAAAGAGATTGCGAGTATACACATTGAGAGAAACGTATTTGGTGCAATTGCTCCATAAAGCTTTCGATTTTG
>JABSMR010040038.1:0-15494 GCA_018902295.1 Dusona sp. PSUC_FEM 10030013
ATAACTGACAATAAGTATAGAAATGAAATTTATTATTAATTTTTTAAATGACACAAAAATCAAAGAATCTCCATCCAAATTTATCTAAAATATTGTATTTGTTTTTCAAAATTATGTATATGTGACTGTACCTATTGCTGTACATACTCCCACCCCTGGGACTCGGGGGTTGAGGCGGTGAAATAGGAGGTGGTGGTGGTACAGGTCTTTCCATTCTCTCGATCTGCGTTCTAACAACCTGCGCCTGCGTCATCATATCAGTGGTGCCTTTCGAAGTAACGCTCTGCGTGTCATCAGCAGTTGACGCATAATCGTCCCATCTTCCAGCTAACTGTTGTTCCAATAATAGTTTTCTGTTGTCCTCGAGTCTCTTTACCTTGCCATCTTCCCGCGGCAACGAAGGCTTTTCCGTCGTCTTTGTCGATCTCACACTGTGATTCGCCGTTACTTTTTCTAATCTCTGTCGCATTTCCGAGCTGAGCTTCAATTTTCCAATACTACCTGGGGATGGTCTTTGGGCACCAACTTCGAATCCAGATCTGATCAATTAATAAATTGGCCGTTCAAGACAAATGGAGAATTTGGTGAAAAATAGCAATTAAATATAATACTTGAAATCAGTACTATTTTCTTGATGATGTGAAAATAGTCAAGGGATTAAATGGAAAGCGATGGGTACGCGGCTTTTCATGTCCCTCGTGCAAATGCGTTATAGTAGTGTATAAGGAAAAAGTGGCTGGTGGTATACACGATGCTCCGAGGAAGTTGCGGGATGGACTCGTAAAAACCGAAAAAGAGGAAAAGAGTAGGAACATCGAAAATTCATTTTTCAAAGAGTCTAATTTATTGAATAGCTTTTCGAAAGGGATTATGATACTTGATATCCGATAACTACGAATACACTTACTTGGACTTCTTTTTCTTCTTATCTCCATCATCTTTCGACATTCCATTCTCGTGTTTGGTGGCATGAATCTCATCTCGTCGATCCTCGTGTCCGCCATTTTCAATTTCAAATTCCTCCCAATCGAGGCAACCCTCGTTATTGAGTGAATCATTTGATTGGTTGTACTCCTGATATTGTGGGGTAATTTTTCTCTGTTGTTGATGCTGCCTCAACTTAAATTCCATGAAACTGTCCTGGGTGGTAGTTTCGTTCGAATCGCTGGGTGGTGGCCATCGCCATTTGCCAATTCTCACAGTTTTTGCACGTCCGTAAGGATCTAAGAAAGGTCTTGATTCAGAAGGATCGTGGGATTCGAGAGGAGGTGGCATAGGCGGTGGGGGTGGAACTCCTTTGCCATTGATCACAGCACCGGTGGAATTGTTGTCAACGCTGCTCTTACGATTCTTCAGCTCACTAAGCACGTTGGTAAAGTTAGTTGTGACATTGCCCCTGCCTGAGCTCGTTCTCTTCAATTCTCCCACATTCGTCGAAGATTTTCTCTCGATTGGTTTTCTGTCTGTGCTCATCTTTCGCCCGTACTCCACGCTCGTTTTTCTTCCTAAATCCAAACTTTTTCTCGGTGGACTCTGGGACCTGTGCACCTGAGCTTTGACAGTGACTATTTCTTGCCTCGAGCTAGTCGGAGTTGACGAATTAACGGCCGATTTAGTCGTTTCCCCCTCCGAATATGCAGTACCCTGTCCGCCATTTTGAGGATTCTGGACAAGCAATTGCTGAAGTGCCTGATTTTGCGCTAACAGCTGTTGCTGAATTTGCATGTTCTGAGCCATTGCACTCTGCAAAAAAGCACGCTGCAAATTTTGTTGGTAAGCCGCCATCTCATTGCCCTGATTGGGTGAGCTGCTGTTCTGGTAAGGCGGAAGATTCATTCCCTGCATATTATAAATTGGTATCGGCATGAAACCCGAGCCCATATTCAAATTTGCGTTTTGACCGGTTGGCATTTGCTGTTGGGGACTGAACATCGGCATCATCATCGGTGGTGACATTATCCCCGGCGACAAGGGACTGAAGTTGAAGGCTGTGTTCTGATTCGGAATGTCCATGTTTCCGCCTCCTTTGATTTTGCTTGAAATCTCACATGCCGTCAGGGACTCACCAAGATCAACATTTCCTGTCATAAATTTCAGGAAATCATCGAGGCTGGCTTCTTTTTTTATGCTTTTCAGACACATTCCGGACGAGTTTTTTGCCATTTCACCGCCTTCCCAACTTGGAACATCGGTGCTTCTGGTTCCCTTACTTTTTGCTGATTGCTTCCCAGCCGTTATCAAACTTTCCTCATCCAATCGTCCCGTAACTGACATCACAAATCCATCGAGGTCACCGTATTTTTCTTTCCTTTTCGGCTCTGATTCGAGTGGAATCTGCCAAGTTCCTTTGATGCTAGCAGCAAGGCTTCTAGCGTCCGACATCTCATCCAAATTACCATCCAAAACCGGCATAAACAACTCATCCAAAAATTGATCAACGTCCGAAGCCTGGCTGGGAACTCTGACTCTTCTGACATGAGACGCCAAAGACGGCGCCTCGCTCGTATCCGACATTGCTGATGATTTAACACCGTATTCGCTCTTTTCGATATAAGCGCGACTCGATTGACTTCCGGGCAGTGCTCTCTTGCCTGTTGGAACAATGTTCAATTCTTTATCAATCGGTATGTCTACGAGCTCGATAACTGCTTTTCTAAGAACTGAATTATAAACGAATAATTAATGTTGTTACCTGGATATTGGGACTTGATGAATCTCGTTTGCGATCTTATGTAACTGTTTTTGTCATCTTCCGATCGACCGGTCTGACTGACCGATTGTATGTCCGGATACTCAAAGTCAATCGTTAAATCTTCCTCCTCCACTATATTCGGCTCCGTCATTCTCGTTATTCTGCTGTACTTTCTCTCCTGGCTTACCTCAACGTTACTCATGTACTCGACGTTCGTGACCGCGTTCACTTCACCGATTCTTTCCAAACTATGATATCTCTCGTTTAATTTCGACGAGGACAGACCCAAAGTAGCTAATTTACTTGGTGACTGCTGGACCACTTCTGGCTGCAATAGATTATCCAAACTCCGACTACGCTGTTTCTCCTTCTCGAAGTAACGGTCGTTCAACGCCGATTGTCTCGACAAACTCATTTCACCAGTTGACTCCAACACTGGCTCGTGTGACTGCTTTCTCGGCTGAAGACCAAGACAATAGATAATACAAAATGAATACTCGCGATAACGACCCAAACTTTCCCTTTCCCTCCCTTTTTTGTTACTTGACAAGAACCTTAATGCAACTTCTTTTTGTTTGCCGCTTTATAAAGGCATGATTGGTGAAAAAATTTTAAAACTAAATAAAATTGTTAGAGACATTTCTTGAAAAAATCGTATATTTCTGATGAGTAGTATTTTTTTTTCGCGCAACATTAAATAACAAACAATGATGAATCTCTAAGGCGCGCTTCATTAACCTTTTTTGCAAAAAAATTATTCGATCTCTATGAATTTTTTTTTTATGAAAACGAGCGAAAAATAAGGAAGTGAAAGAGACACACGATAAGTATAAATAAATACGAACGGGTGATGGTTTTGCAATTGGTGGTTGCGGCGGTGGAACAGCCGGTCTTCTTGGAGACTGAATTTCCGGTTCCACAGGCTTGTCTACGACAACCTTGGCCACCGGTTTTCTCTCGAGGGGCTGGAAGGTCTTGAGTACCGGCATCTCCAGGTCATGCTCCAATTCACGTACAACCTGGATATGCTGAACGCCAACAAACGTGCTCAGCTTCATAAACGCTTCGTACATGTATACACATATATGTATATGTGTATTATTTCGTGGGCTAAATTTGGGGCGTTGTCGGTACCGTAAAAAAAATAGTGCCCACAATATAATCATTGGCAGAACATTCTTTTTCCGTACGTGTGACTCGTGGAAAATATTTCTTTAGACTGCCAATGGCTATGAGTATTGTCATCGATGCTGGTAAAGAAAATAGCTGCTGTAATTCTCACGGTCGGGTATTCTCATTTTCACTAGTAGACAATGGGACCCCTCTCCTCCCGCTCGAGATTCATCCAATTGCCATCGCTTTTACAGACTATTCGCGACTCTCACCGTTTACGCACGATATTGTCAGCTATTCTTACACTTTTTACTACTAATTCTCCTATGTTCACTTACTCAGTCATCTCCGGTATCGTATGTATATTCGGGTGATGGAAATAATATCGATTTTTTTTTTTTCCCTTAACTTTGATAGCTGTTAGTACTTGTCAAAAAAGTAATTTTCCCAAAATTACTAGCAGCTATCAAAATTAATTGAAAGAAAAAACTTCGATTTTATTTGCATAACCCTAATGTATATATATATTTTTTTTGTTTTCCAATTATTTTTATGGTCCTTACAAGAACAATTTAGCCTGATTGCTCTTGGTCCCAGCAATGGATTGCTGGTGTACGCAGAAAATGATGGATACCTGATCATTCCGGTAATAATCGTTTGATCACGGGCGATTACTCAAAAACACTAGTTCAATGCTGCTACTTTAACCATTGCATGTTCCCTGGATTATCCCCTATGTGCGTCTTTATACTTATTTTCAAGTGCCAATTTTTATTCTTTTACTGCGCTCTGTAAAACATGTGAGGTGATTTTTTTTCTTTTTATTAGCGCATCGTGAGTTTGAATTTTACAACGGTATGAAAAATAAAGACTCTCGGTTCAATTTCTAACGACTTAATTTCGCTGGAATAAAAATACATTCTAAATCCCTTGCGAGCCACTCCTAAATAATGGCGAAAAATATTTAATACTTAATAGCAAACGACGTCGAACATGGTTTGGCGAGTTATTTTTTATTTTTTGCCTCTAAGCTGCGTTCAAAGTAATGAACTACTGTTCCGTACGAATTAAATATACTGTTCGCTAAAAAGAAACCTTATGTGACTTTGTTCGTACGTTTGAGTTATGTCCTAATTCTAATGACTACTCTATGATTTTCAGTGATTTTTCATAGTGTGTTTCTTCCATTTTAGACTCATTTTCTCAAAATCAAATATGACTACTTTATTTAAATAATTTGCAAATAATGGGGAAAAAGTGTTGTGTGGTCACGCGGGGTCTAAACGAGTCCAATGTTTTTTTAGTAGAAAGTCCTACAGATTTACGTTTTCACGATTTTTTTTACCATTTTATTATTAAAATGTGTACTTTGATATGGTCGTTCCACGTTTAGGAATGTTCAATGTACGATCCATATTTCGTTGGAGACGAATGGACCAGCCCGAAACTTAAAACTTTTATGAAGCGTTACGACGAAGGGTCAAGCTGGTGCTGTATGATTTTTAAGATTTGCTCCAATTCATGCATCAGAATGATAAATGAAAATTTGTCTTCTTTAAATAAGCAGTTTAGTCGCTAGCCAAAATACGAAAAATACAAATGTCTCACCTCTCTTCTTTGTTTTGGCGGGAAGCTATTCTTTCGTTGTTCGAGGAACATGTGTTTTGCAGCTGGAAAAGCAGGTGCGAGTTCCATTTCAGAAATGAGATCGAGACAATAATCGAATCCGTTGGTTTCGGTGACAATGGCATCCGGAGCGTCCAATTGGTTCCAAAGTGTAATGGTCCAGCCGGAGTTTTCAACACCGTGATTATGAACAGCAAGATTAGCCAATTCCTCGCAAGTGGTCCATGAGTCAACAGCACAAGTGGTTGTTTCGCCGTCATAAAAACCAACGGTAAGTGCCATATTAACACGATTTCTATTGGCACGCCATTCGAGCACACAGGGTGGATAAGTTCGGGGTACATGATGATTGGTCGGTTGATTGTTGTTCATTATTCGATGTATCGTTCGTTCACCTTGAAGAAGTTTTCGCTGACAGTAAGCTTTGTAACCTTCGTAAGCGTGATCGGAAACGTACTTGAGGAAATATTTGAACAAGGTTGAACTTGGTTGAAACGATGATAAACAATTGGCCAATAATAACCAGCCTCTTTCCTTATTACCATCGTTGTCATTCTTCCATGTTTGATTCGCTAATTGACACAGTATCTCATCCCGAAGTTTCTCATTTACGATTCCTTTGTTCACAATATAATCTCCTAATGCTTGCTCCCTTTTTCCACTCAAATTATTCTCATTCATAAAACGCAGTATCATCTTAAATATCATTAGCGAATCGGTATAATCTTGGTCACGTGCTTTAGCCAAAAATGGCGTCTTTATGGGTTCTCTCTTCATACCGAATATGTGACTCTTGAAATATATGTTCGTAAACTTTGAAAATTGATGCTGATCTACGTCTCCTGGTAAATTGTACGTGTGAACCAGTGGGATTACCGGTCCAACCACTTTTAACAAATTTCGCTCCGTATGCGTTGGCTGCCAATCTAGTCATTTATCGTCACCATAATTAATTATTATTAATTAAAATCGAAGTTACCAATTACTCTTGATTAATTTAATCAAAAAATGATAATATCGAACTTTTAATTTACAAGTAATTCGCAATCGAGGATTACAATAGTAAGTTTGAAAAAAACTTACCGTCCAGTTTGCTGTAAATGAAGGCCAATTCAGCAGGAATTTCAAGATGGTTGACACCAGCAACCGCCCGGGAAGCTCTCTCTTGTTCCTCTCGCTGTTGTTTCGCTTTCGCCCTCTCTCGACTGGCTCTCTCGATTTCTGCCCTTTTAGCCATTTCTTCTTTCAACACCTTGAATCTGTTTCTCTCTTTTTTACCGCGATATATCTTTTGAGCCATGAGAACGCCCTTTTTGAGGTCACGGAATTTTTTGCGATCACGATAGCCACGATAAACCGCTTGGATAAATATCGTGCTTCGTGCTATGTTGAGGAATCTTCGACGAGCGAGAAAACCTCGTGTGTATCTATATTTTTTAAAATTCATTAATTTTTATATTTCTTGACGTTAAATTCTATTTTTAATGGTGACTCTTAACGATTTTGTCCAACGTTTATTTTAATTTACGATCTTTATACAATTTCCTATGAATTATGAGGGTGGAAAAATTCAATTAATTATAGCAAATTTAAGAGACCAGGGTGAAAATTTTCGTTACTGTATTTTTTAATTTATTAAACAACCTATTTTTATTATTAAACCTCACCGTTGAACAGTAATTGCAGCCCTTTCTAGAATTAGCGCTCTGTTGTATTCCAAACGTCGTTCCAAAGACTCTCGAAGGAAAACCCTGGTTAATCCCAATTGATATTGCTCGTGAGAATCCGGAGACGTAGATTTGTCCAAAATAATTCGACATAGCTCTTTGTTTGGTGCACCCCTTGGCAAATGATTCGGTATTAAGTAACGATAACGATCGACGAAATGGCCAAATTGCAGTCGCACGGGATATCCTGTTTTTCTTATACATATTGTCTCGAGCATTCCCGTGTAACGAAGTTGCTCGAGAACGCATGGCATATCAAATTTCATCGGCGCTTTTTCCGTATTCGGTTTTATGCAACGCACGAACCAGGGATTGCATCTATTATCAAAAAAGAAACCAATTTTTTTCATTCAATTTTTCGCGCAATATACAAATGCACAATATATATTTATAAATAAAATTAATTATTCGATCATTGATTGTGATTTCATGAAAAAATTCGTGCCAATACTATCTGCAAAGATATTTCAAGGTAAACTTCGTAAATACATTTATTTTGCACCTTCAAATTTTGGATATAAATATTTTCGTTGGTAAATAATAGAGCGTATATTTAATGAACGAATGAAATGTAATATTAACTGTCATTGAGAATTTTTCATCGTACAAAATTCAGCACAAACGATCACCTTCAATGATCGGTACACGACCGGTGTGTAACTTTAGCGTGACTTGGCTGGGCGACCGTTTAGCCATACACTGGCTCGCGCGCCGATCGCTGAGCAGAAGGCAGTTTTTCTGAATTTTTGATGATCTTAACCGACCAAAAATTCAGTCAAAATATAGCCGGCTGCATTACGCGATACAATTGGTTCTCCGTTAGGAAAAAAAGTTGCTGTGGGGTCTCACTTTAATCAAATTAAAAACAAATAAGTGAAAATCGGTCCTATGGACAATTGCAGTCATTTGAGCAATTTGCATCTGTATAATTAATAATAGTTTGCAATGTATATGGAGAACTAATTTTACAGAGAAAATTTAATGAACCGAATAACAAGTAATTATTCTTAATGGAAAATTGTTTTTTTTTTTTCATCGATGCGTAAATTAAATGACTTATTCGTTGAATCACTCAAGTGTTTCTCTACTTTTTTCAAAATCGTTACTCACTGAGACATCGAGTCAAGAAGCTGTTGAAGACTATCGTGGAATCTAGCCGAAACTGTGGGTGTCCTCGGTTTCATAGTCACGAATCTTCCATTGGGTTTATTGACAGTTTTATTGGCTTCATGAGTGGTTCTGACATGTTGAAACATTTTACTGACCATTTGTATTTTACTGCTGATAAGTAATTCTACGACATCGGGTCTGAGGGTGTCGCGATTTTTGTCAAGAAAACCTTCGACGTTGTACCAAACCTGTCCAGCGTAATGTTTTATGGCAAATTCGGCCGAACTCATTCTTGGCCTTGAGTATAATTCGCTGAGAGCGTGATTGTAATGACATTTCTCGAGGAACGATAGATCGGTTGCTTTTGGAAAGTTGCTTTCGTCGTCGAGGAGATGCAAAATTCCAACCGGTTTTTTCGCTATCAGATGAATTACCGGAAGATTGTCCTGTTTTTTTATTTTTTTTTAATTAATAAAACATTATATAATACAATACTGTTTGTTTTTTTTTTTATATTTGCAAGCAATCATTTTTTAAAATATGTTAGCCCACCGTGTAATTAATCGTCGTCCAATCGATTTTTTCCTTCGCGTATTCCTGCTGCTCCAGCTTGAATATATGCTTGTTGAAATAAAAGTGTAAGTTCTCGTTCGCATAATTAATGCAAAGTTGCTCAAAACTATTTTCAGCGAAATTTTCAAAACCGAATATATCGAGAATCGAAATAGCTGCAGTTTGCTTTGTTCCTTTGTACACAATGTGATTCACACGTGCCACCAGCCAAGAGAACAATGAACTGTAAAGAGCTTTTGCAAAAGCGTCTCTCGCATCCAGCGCTTGATCGATGTTCAAAGCTGTCAGGACCCGTTCGTTTCTTGCTTCCTGATGAAACATTCTTTGTTATTATATTGACAAACAGTAAACGGTTAAAATAGTGATTTTTGGCTCTTGAAAGAACCGAAACCACATTTGTCATTTGCATTTTCGATAAATGAAGCAATAACGTCATTTTTTTTAAATGCTTCATAATCCTATGTAATTGAATTGAAATCATGATGATTAAATATACGAATATTAAGGTTCGCTCGATATTTTTAAACGGTTAAAAGATAATAGAACTTTCCTGCTTATTTTTTGCGAACAGTTTTTTAAATACTGAAATCAATTTAATTCTAATAAATACAGAACCAATCAACTAAATTACACAATAAATATAAAGAAATTACTGTTCCAAAGAAAAAAAAAAAATTTGTTGCTATACAACAAATTTTAACGTTACTGATAACAAATTACGAGTTGCAGTAAAATGTTTCAAACACGAATTAACTGCGCAGTTCATTATTTTATCTTTATAAAACAATTTCCAAAAACAATGTCGTATTTTTAATATAGATTTGAATAATAGGCGGCGTCTGAAAATTTTGACCGAGCGTTAAATAAATTTTAAACTTGATACGAATTTTACATTTTCTTTCGACGTTCCAATGCTTCTTAGTAATTTATATCGAGAATACAAACGTAAAATTCACATTGTAATTATTTCCATGTATCAAGAGACACGGCAGTGTCTCAACGCCGAGTATCAGAAAGAAATTATTAAAGAAACGGCAAATCGTAAGATAGAGGAAAAGACGAAATTGTATTCATAATTTTGAATGTTTAAAAATGAGCATAGTTGTTTTAAAACGTACGGTAGTTTTGGTAGTGAGTGCTCTGATAATTCCATCAGCATTAACCTGAAGAAGATGAGCAGCCCAGCGTATTTCAGCGTCGGAACCAACCTCAACTCCTTCCTGTCCGTGTCTCATTTGTTTGCGATGAAAATACACATTACCAAGATGCAAAACGCTGCTGAGTATCTTGAAAATGGTATCTTGTTCCTCTGACGTAAAACCCAATACTTGCATCGCCGATAGCAATGCCTTGAAGTCTTCGGTGTCATTTTTACCGTCGATCTCGCAGCTTCCACCCTGATTCAAGTAAAAATACTTGTCCGGAGTTAAAAGGCCATACTTGTCTCTCAGCTGTTGATCGAGTCCAGCTAGAAGTTCGTAGAATACGTGATAGTTTCTTTCTTCGGCTGCTTGAGTTACTATACGACTTTTCTCCAAGAGATACTGCGTTACACGGCCGCCAACGATAACTCCGCTGTCAGAGGAAAAATCAATGTTTATATAAAACGTTATTTTTTATCCTCTAAATGTTAAGAAGTGAAATTACCGTCTACCATATTTGTAAATACATTTTTTAATTAATTCAGTTACTCATTTATTTTGTGTATGCTTTTTGCGTTCTGGAGGAATAATAAAGTTTTTAGAAAAACACTGAAAATCCTTCATTTCTTTTCTTATTATAATCGCATTTTTCAATGTATTCATTCTTTCATATGCGATTTTTTGATTTATTTATTATTTTTCGGACACCAATTTTTTTCGTTCACACTGATTCATTTTATTCTTGAATTGTTATTTTATATACATGTATATATGTATTCATCTTTCTGTCAACAGAGAAGAGATTAAAAACAAAATGATGACTAATCTGAATTTAATGATTAAATAAACACCGGATAATATTTTATTTCACTTACTCTCTAAAATGGACTTCGAGATATTTTCCAAATCTGCTGCTATTGTCGTTTCTCGGTGTCTTAGCATTTCCAAAACTCTCAAGTAACGGTGCAGCTTCCAATATTTGTTCAGTGACGAGATTGCTCGGTGCACGATTAACAGCAGCAAGATATTGCATCACGAGTTTCGTCGATTCGGTTTTCCCCGATCCCGACTCCCCCGATATAACAACCACTTGATTGGCAGTTGAATTATTGGCAGCTGACACTTGACTGTACGCGGATGAGCCAACGGCAAAGAGGTGTCTATTCGTTTGAAAAAATAAACAAATTGAGCCTATTTTTTTCAAGACCGTTATCATACGATTAATTTACTATTTTCAAATGGCTTTTTTCGTCATGTTAGTGGTGATAATAATGATTGCAGGCCGAGCGAGATAATTTAACGACTTCCGCGGTTAGCGCGATGGGTAAACAAATACTTACGGTGGCAAAGTGCCTAGTATCCGTCCTTCGTACAGCTTCACCTGGTCGAGCCCGTAAATATCGAACATTTTGTACGGATTCACTGCCACGAGAATACTTCCCGTGTAAGTCTATTGAATTTTATGCAAAAGATATTCATTAATGTCGCAATAAAAATCATCTAGGGATCAATGGAAATGAAGAAAAAACAGAAAAAAGTACTCACGTAAATGAGTTCCTTGTCATAACGAATTTTCAAGTTCCATAGTAACGATGCTTCGTTAAGATCACTGGAAATTAATTGGTTGAAAAAATCTAAATATAATCGATATAACTGTAATTTTATTTAAATAATAATAAATAATTGCTAGAGTAAATTTGACCGAAGGTTTAATCACTTATCTACTTTGATAATAAATTAATATTCATCGAGTCAATTTAATTGCCTAATTTATATTATTAGCTCATATTTAATTTTTAATGAACATACTTGATCTGTATCATATCTTCGACTCCATTCTGTCCAAGATCTTGTCTCGGTCTGACTCCGTTGAGATTTGTTAGTGTAAAAGTCTGTGGCTATAAAACAAAAATATAAAGATTACTCGTGCGAATGATATCGAAAAATGAATTGTGATAAGCTCTTTCGTCAATTTGTAATTCGATTTAAAAGCACGAAGATTTATTACGTTTTCCATTAAAACTTGTACACACAATTGCGCGAGACTCCGGAGCTTTCTCTTCGTTTTCGATCTCAAGCTCGTTGGCCACAGTTTTCTCGATCGATTTCCATCAAGCGGAGCCTGTCTTCGCGAATAAATTTTCGTTTCACTCTCAGACAAATCGGTCGTCGAAAATTCATTCATAAAATCATCACCGTTCAATTTCGTTGGAGAAAAATATTCGAGAGTGCGTTTGAATACTTTCAGAGACTCGAATTTCAATTCCATGCGCGTTTCATGATCATGAAACTCGAAATGTTTCGATTCTACGTATGATTTCTTTGACGTCAAATGACGATGAGATACAAAAACGTCATGGTGGTTCATAGTTTCAATGGAATGCTTCTCCGGTACTTTCTCGGTACTTCTCCGGTATTTTTCTTTCAAGCCTTTTCTCTCACGTTCCTTTTTCTTTGCCCTTTTTATTATTACACTGAATTCACCATGGAATGCTCCACTACACGTTTACACATATATAGACTTATAAATAATACTTTCTACACTCTCTTTTAACCTGGGTTTCCGGGCTCGTTTAAATTTCGAAATTACCGTATTTCGATATCTCAATCCATTCCTCAAATGAAACACGTTTCTTTCGTTCTCAATTCCCAATTCTAAAATACTCAAGGTCGTGTTTTATTTCACTTCTTTCCAATTTTTTGCCGACTCATGAAAAATAATATATGTTCTTACAAGAAAAATACAAAATAAAGCAAATAAGAATCTTGACGTCAGTATAAAAGTTTCGTACGACTTAGAAAATTTCTCGCAAACCTCGCGAAGAGAAGACCGCTCACGTGATACTCCAACCGGATGCAACGGCCTACCTGAGGTTGTACACTGACATAGGCGTCGAAATTACTCGAATCGTATGAGATTTTATTTTTTTGTTGCAAAACAATTTAATTTCATATGAGCTCTACAATATTATTTTTGGATAGTCCCAAATCCCCTTCGGTTTATTTTTCAAATTCCATTCGAGGTTTTGTGTGAAAAATGAACAGCGAAAAGAAATGTTTTGTGTTAAAAAAAAGTGCACTGTACGCTCGTGTGCATCGTCATCTATAATGGGACACTGGTCAGAAGCACTGTTTCCCGGCCATGTCGAGCAATGGAGTTTCGTTATGGAAAAGAAAAAAAATGTTGCAGTGAAAATAAAGGAAATGAAATTGTCCTTTTGATTCGAAACTGAATCTTTGTTCAATTACTTTAACGATCGATCATTACCTACAAGAGAAAATGTGTAACCTATCGTAATTGTTTTATTACTTGGTCATTAATTCGACCAAATTTAAAGTTCAATTAAGGCCAGTGAATGCAATAAATAAAAATCGGCCAATTACTATGATAAATTATCGACAATCTTGAAGAACCAGATCGCGAAATTTCATTTCAGGACATTTCAGTTCGAAGCTTTACGATAATGTGTCCAGACGTAACATTTCCTTGATTCTTTTTCTCTATATTACGAGCAGTATTTCTACATGTGAGGTAATTAAAAAAAGAAATAACAACCAGTCTCGTCTGTGCGACAAATAGATAATTTACTTTCGCTCCATCATCGCTTTGGACTTTGAAACTCGGGGACTCCGTAAATTAAGAGTGTAATGAGGAAAGAGTGAGAGAGAAAAAAACGATCGAGAGACTAGACGAAAACTTTCACGGAAGTAGCGACCCGGCGGTCGATGCAATTTCTCGAAGTATGCAATAGCCATTCCGATAATCTTGTGTATCCCGGACGGTTATATGTATACATATAAATATTTCGTATATTAATAAATATCTCGTACTTTTATAAACGTATGTATAATACAAGGACTGCATATATAATATATTTACGTATATACCGATGAATTCGACTTTCCATAAAACGAACACACGCGGGCTCTCGCGAGTCTAGCGTTTCAATACTTCATATGCACCGTTATATTCGACGACGAGTTCAATGAAGACTCATTTCCGAATAAAGAACCTGTCTCATACGCCATATTCTGAATATTTATATTTTGTCATTCAACCAGAAGTAATATCATTTTCCCAACATCCATCGAAGCATTATTACAATCAATTGTGATGCTGAATTTTTATTTAAAAAGAAATTGGTTACTTGAAACAAAAATACATTTAAACCTGACACTGTAAAAAAATGGGTGTTGTCAAGTATGTTGTATGAACACACTACACACCTCATAGGTATGTTGTTCTAGTTAATCTTATTGCTACAAAACGCTACATTTGATTCGCCGTGTTGAAATTAGGCGCTGCGCCGTGATTTCTGACAGCACTGCTTCTGCCTTCCGTCGTTTTATCATTTTTGCTAGTTGAATTTTTTGCTGTACCCCTCTGAGTCCGGGCCACGGTATCTCGGAAATTATGGTTCTTAAAAATCCGACAACCGATGAAAGGTTTAAATTTTTTCTTTTTTCTCATGGACCTAATATTAAACAATTTGGAAACTTTATGAGTTCGACAAGAACAATCACACTACTGGTGTTAGTACTCGATTTCTGACGTACCTTTAAAAAAATTATCTCAATTTTCAAAAAAAGATTTTCCATGTCTCTTGTTGAATAAAAATAAATTCTGAAAATGTTTATTTTATTTTTTATTATCATTTCCATCAACAATAAAGTAAAATCATACTATTTGTAGGCTCAAGTGCATACATTTATAACGACAAGTTACAGCTGTTCAAGTATTATTTACTTCAAATAGCTGTAGCTTCTAAAAAAACGCCCGCCAAGTCTGAATGTGTGTTTAAAAATTCTGTAAATTCGCCCAGTCTTTGAAAATAAATAGAAATCAAAAATTGTTAATCTCTTTTTAGAAAACTCTAATTTTCTTGGTTACAAATAGAAAAAAAATAGAAATATTTTTTTTTGAGACTCGTCATATTTTCTGTTTAAAAGTACATAAGAAAACTGCGTAAACTGCTATTGGTCATTTTTCATTTAGAACCCATACTTCCCCACTTATCACAGCCTGAAGCCACCAGAGGGTTCAAGCAGAAAGTACAAAGTTCAACAAGCTATAGAAGTCGGAATAATAGCCATTTCGAAAAATCCCGAAGTACGGGTCCGCTTATTTCTGGCATAGAAAAATATATGAGAAATTCACACTAAGCATAATGATGAATTTTTGAGAGCGTAAAAGTGACGCGAATACTCCAAATAAACAAAGCAACTTACGGGGCCAGGTTGAATTTTCGAACTTTAAATGCTCCGATAGTTCAAAATCCCTCATTTTAATGTTCCGAAATTGAAAGATTCGTAACGATCATACTATTGAAAGTCTACACAGTTGACTGTGAATGATGTGGAACGGTACGGGTTGCGATAGAAAAAAGACACACATGTGATTTCTTATACGAGATAATTTTCGGAAATCGCATGAACGAGATCAACGCTTTATTCGAACGACCAATAATACGACTCACAAAACTCCGAATATAGAATATTGAATATGCCACA
>JABSMR010040149.1:0-15465 GCA_018902295.1 Dusona sp. PSUC_FEM 10030013
TTAATTTATCATAGCTTTTATATGGTTAAATTGTACGTTAATAAATCTAAATTACGGATGAAATTTGACTTCGGCCAAACTCGACCGAACTACCTTAACTTATAAAATAGAATTAAAAATATTGTCTTTGAAATAACATTTAATCTCTGAACATTTGTTCATGGAGTGAATACTTGTATTCAGTATTACATGAGATGTTCAAATGGTACGAGCATGTGAGGAGTCATGTGTTCAGATGTCTTGTATTCTTGTTCATCTTGGGGTCAGTCATATTTGAACTCAAGGTACAGTCTCTTGGTAATTCGAACATTTTTAATAAATTATAATCTTATCCTGTTTCACACGGAAAACCATGATATCTGAACAAAAGTGGAATACCCTTGTAAGTCGCAATGACGAAATAAAAGTAGCTGGAAACACACTGTTCACGTTAAAACCAAATACAAAGAAAAGCGCAGCCAATGCTACGGTAGTTGTGGAGAAAGATAATAAGGTGAATCCGAAAAGAGTTGAGTCAAAGGAGGAATCGTGTGGAGACAGATGAAGAAGTTACAATTAAGATGAGTGAAATGAAAGCATTGGTTAACACTGCAAAAGCAGACATCCAACAAGCAATATTCCCACAAAGTTTGATACGAAAATTTTTAATCCTATTATGAGTTAAAGTAACTCTATACCAGCAAACAGTGAATTTATCACTAAACATGGCAAAGAAATGTCAGTTTAGGAAAGGCGTAAAATGAGTGAATTGATCATCTTGGTTATTAGTTTCTGCGTAACTACCAATAAAATGATGGAACAGATCGACGAGAACAATAAAAACAATTAGAGATGAGAGAGAGAGAGAGTAAAGAGGAGCGATAAAAGTGGAAGGACTATATAGTGAAAATTCAAGAAAGGTATGCACAAAGTAATACTAATATACCAGATACTATGGCCACTTTCAATAATCACTGTGAGGAGATCAAGAGAGATGATGAGGGAAAAGTTTCAGATGTGGCCGAGGATAGAGAAAATAAGATGAGTATAAGAAATTTGAAAGACGAGGTTGCAAGTATGATTAGGGAACAATTTGACAATTTGAAAATTGATGAGTCAAGAAAAATTAATCGGACTCGGTTATATTCATTAATTGAACAGGTTTAATAAACCTTGAAGTTCAGAATTATTAATAAGAACGGGGGAATGACAAGAGATTACAAACTAAATAAAAAAGTAAAGTATGATCTTTTAATCGAGCAGATTAAGAGATTTGGATGTTTAGCTTTTATTAAGGTTCAAAGAAAAGAAGCTAAAAAATTTAGAGATAAAGGAGTCAATAAATTTCTGAAACCAGAAGAAGGAAAATACTATGAGAGTAGAAATGCTATATTCAATGCACAACGTGTTTATGGTGACATTTATCAGAAGCATAGTATTAAAAACTTGCCTATAAAACAAATTGAAATTGACAAAGAAAATTGGTTAGTAAGATAAGTTAGACAAATCTCTAAAATCGGAAAAAGAAATCACGAGATAGAACGAGAAAATAAGTGTTACAGTCAATCAAAAACTTGAATGTTGAAGACGAAGGAATAAATGACTCGAGGTTCGCTAAGCTGAATTTAGATGAGAGTTGAAAAGCGAATGTGTTCTCGTGTGTGTTCTATGATGAAATTCAAACAAACCTGAGCTAACTCAATGATGAAGTGTATCATGGACTGTTATCAAATGTAAATTCAGTCTCAATCAATTACAAAGAAGCAATCAAATTTAAATATACAGAATTCTGGAAATTGGCAAATAATGAAGAGTTAAAGTGTATGGAAAAGCATAAGATATGGAAATTAGTAGATAGACGAATAAAAATAAGTTATGGAGAAAAAGTAAATATAATTAATGAAAAATGGGTCTTTAATCGTAAAATTGAAGCAAATGGAAGTATAAAACATACGGCACGTTTAGTGATAGGCTTCAAAGATAAAAATATTCATGAATTAAGAGAAACTTATGCTTCAGTATCGAGACTACCACTGGTGAGAGCTGGATTAGCAATAATCGACAAATGCGATTTGGAGGTTTGTCAGTTAGATGTGAAAACAGCCTTCCTTAATGGAGAAATAAATGAGGAAATATTTATGGAAATCCTGGATAGTACAGCTTATACAGACAATGAGAAAAAAGAAAAGATGTGTAATTGGAGCGTGCTCTCCATGGACTTAAAATTAGTCCCAAACGGTGGAATAATAAATGCACTGAAACTGCTTTGAAGATGGGGTTGAAAAACTCTGATTTAGAGCCCTGCATGCTTATTTATTTAGAGAAGACGACACAAATTTCTAATTAATACTGATAAGTAACGATACGCCAAAGATGAGGAAACTAAAGACGAATTTGAACGGTGGGTTTGAAATGAATAATCTAGATGAACCGAAGATTTTTTTAAGCATTTCAATTACGCGACATAGAAAGAACAGAGTGATTGATTGGAATCAGAAAAGATACATTGACAAAATACTAGTCAGCTTCGGTTTTGATCATTCGCATGCACAAAGAACTCCAATGATTACCACACAAATTGCAAATCACGAAAGAAAGATGAAAGAATCAGATTCAGGTGACAAGATATTAAATAACCGGAATAAGAAAAATATACCATACCGAGAGGCAGTAAGTAGTTTACTCTATTTAGTGCGTGCAACTAAACCTAATATTTCATATGCAGTGATTGTCTTGAGTAGAGATGAAATAAATCCTACTAAAGATAATTTGAGAATGGTAAAAAGGGTATTTAGATATTTGAACGGTACAACATCTCTGCGACTAAGATATACAGGCGAGCTAGATGATATTTATTCAGATATGAATATTGTCGATCGCAAAAATTCATTGATTACATTTGGTTTTGTAATAAACCTATTTGGCGATGCAATTACTTGGCGAACACACAAACCGTTATATGTATCAATATCTACTTGTCATGCAAAGTACGTAGTTAATGATGATGTCGATTTACAATTCACATAGACTGATTCTAATTAATTCTCTTATACCAATGATATTATGGTGTGAGAGTGAAGCAGCAGCAGCCATTGCTGTTATTATTTACAGGAAATAACTAGACTCAGTACGACGAAAGACTGGATGAGATGCGATAAGATGAGTTTGAAGGATGGAACACCGCAGAATCGATTGGGAGAGAGCGTTAGAAATAGAAGACGTTGACTCATGTGTATCTCTTTTTCTCTAAACACATATATTTCATTGTTGTAGGCGCATGACCTTATCCAAGCGCAGTTTCTTCTTCCTTCTAGATTATATATATACATCAACAACGGTTAACTGATTAGACGTGTGAATAAAGTTACTTTGAGTTTAATAATTAATGTTTGCCTCAACTTATTACGAATTATCCCATCAATAAAATCATGGAATAATCATTATGGACCCTGTTTCCATCATATCTTTTAATTACTCCCACGCTGAAGATGTTTCGATTTTTGAAGATAAAATCAAAAATAAATTGCTTGAAATAACTACTACACGTACGAAGTAACTTTTTATTAGTTTAACATTTTTTTAGATAAAGTATTAAAGATAAATGGAATACACAATATAATTATTATAATATAATGAAATGGTCGCAAATACAGACATCTTAAAAACAAGTTTAAAAAAATTGTTGTAATTTTTTAATCATGCTCTACTGACTCAAGAACAAAGGGATATTCCAGGGCGAAGTGGAATACTCCCTATATTTGTACAAACTAATAAGAGGAGGGCAGAAGGCTTGCACTCTCTCACAAACCACAAGTTGAGTTGGTTAAAATTCTGTTGAGTCTTGTATAGCACTAGGAAGGCACTTTTGTATTTGTGAGTGGGTGAGATGGGCAATGGGGAAGAGGCCGTGTTAATCCTTCGTAGTGTCAAACGCGTGGGAATCACTTCGAGCTTGGCCTCACACGCGACCTCCGCGTGTGCGTCAGTAAAGTGGTGGAGGGGGGGGGGAGGGGGATCGGTTCGAGACCCTACTGTGGACAGGGCTTACTGTAATTTTGGAAGGGTAGCTAAATAAAGAATAAAAAAGGGATAAATAAAGAGATGAGAGAAAGTTAAAAAGAAAAACTAAATTTTACAAATTTTTTGATTACAAAATAAATTGGAGCCTTAGCAAGCCAAAATAGGAATTTTCTTTTTTCCTAATTAATTTAAAAAAAATGTTAATACAAAAAATGGACGAAGTACATTTTCATCGTTGCATAATTCTACCAATTGTTGAATCCGTCAAAAAATGATAAAAAGCATTTGCAAAAAATAATCCAGATTTTTATTCAAATAGTTTTTTTTATATAAAAAATAAAAAGATTTTTGCTAAATAATTTATTTATCGTTATGAATATACATTTTCAACGTGGATGGAAAATATGAGGGTTTTCGCTCATTACATTTTTATTCGATGTGTTCAAAAAAATTTGTTTTTCCAACTATCGATAAAGTAGGAAATTTTCGGCACAGCACGCGTAGATCAGTTGCCAACTGATAGGATGTTATCCGACACTGGTAAAAGCACACCAATCAATGATATACGAAATTCGTACAAATAAGTTATCGAGTAAAATTGTTTTACACTAGTTGGATTATTGAAAGAAAAAAAATTAAACAATAAAACGAGAAAAAGTCACATCTTTATCGTTTTATGATTTGATACACTTTTATCGTATCCTATAGAATTATAACGATGAATGCAATATTCACATTAACGAAACAGTTGATAAAACCTACACAGTTTAATTCCAAATAAACGAGAATTAATATTTTTACAGTGTTAATATTCACGAAGAAAAATTTCCATACCCAAAGCAATTTGCTTTAATTGTCATCGTCTTCGGGATAAAATGAAGATAACTCTTATGAATAATGGAAGAGCAACAGCGACACGTTTGGAAATTTGTACGTACACGAAAAAAACCCGTGCTAGGATTTTCAACTACACACGTGCTACCAATCACCGATGCAAAATGTCGTTAGACTATTAATCATTCTTAAAAGCCTCGTGGTTCGTTGAGGACGACGGTGAAAACGTTAAATTATTTATCGTCTAATATTGATTTTCGTGTTAATAATTGGGTCAGATATTAAAATAAGCCATACATATATACAAGAAGTCGTCTATTTGAAATGTGTCATTATTAACGAATATGTGACCGGAGTGACTCGCCGAAAAAAAACGAATCGAAGGTGTGAAGACTCTTTATAAACATATGTATACGTATATGAAGATGCATAAATCGTATGACAATGTGGAAGGTATCATAAAAGTCAGACAACTGTCGATGAAGCATAATTAAATTATATTAGTGAATGTTACGATTAATAAAAGAAAACAATACTAATAAACAAGCATAAAAAAGACTGGCCTAGTTAAATCGTGCTTATGTGGAAATAATGTTGTTCCATTAAACCGCATAATACTATTTCATAGAATAACGCCTTGTCGAGTCGATATATCGAGCCATCACGCCTTCACGATCAGCCACCTCGACCAACCGTAGCCATTACAAACAATTTCCCCAGTGACGAATTACCATTACATTTTCTTGCGACACGTTGCATGTAAATGTATTAGCACATTTACGATATGCCTCTATAAAGCATGTCTAATAATAATTGTCTTTGGTGGTATACGTTGAAATTATAGGCTGACAGAAAGATTATAAGATCTAAATGAAATAAAAAAGGAGTTGAACAAAAAATGTAATAAATTATTAATAAGTGGACATATGGTTACTTCTGTAAGAAAGTCAAATAATCCGAGAACTTGTTCATTAATTAAAGAATAGAAATCAAAACAGAGAAAAGCATAATATACGAAGAACTCGTAGAAACAGATCGATATGTATGAAAAATAGGCTAAGGACAATAGGAATAATATTTGATTCACTAGGTATAGTACAATTTAATACGTATCTCCATATTTGAATACACAATGGTGGAATCGTATTAAGGACTATGCTACCGCTTTCTGCCCCGGCTTTTGGTGTCCTTCTACCTCGCCGACTGCCTGGAAGAGGATATCGTGACACGGATGAATAATCCTCAAAGCATTCAACCGATTCACCCTCGCTATTATTCTCTTTCTCTCTTGCTCTCGGTCCGAGACGAATGTTCGTTATTCGTTACGTACGAGTATACATCGAAGAAGTGTTCGAGCACGTGCTGTGCATTGGAGTAATGGATCTTTTTGGTTCATGAGAGACTGACTATTCAAATATGGCAGTTATTGGCCAGCTTCTGATAATGGAATTCTACGTTTGGACTGCTTATAAAAGGATTAGAAAAATTCGATGGATGATCTTTCAAGTCCTTAAAGTGAATCATCAATTTTTCCAGGCTTTTTACTCAGGCCACTACTTAGAACTTTCAATAATTTGCTTGATTCCGAGCTCAGCTGTAAGTCTTTGAAACTGAGGATCGATCAATTGATATTTTCGTCGTTTTTTCAATCTTCCCAGCCAATCGTTGTCTTCCATTATTTGGAAGAGCCATTCTTCGAACCAGTTTCATCTAAACAAAGGTGTCATTCGCTATTGCTCGTACGTGGGAACATTTCAGCAGGATCAAAAGAAGCTTGAAAAGGCAGAAACGGTTCAGATGAAGAGGTATTGAGGCAAAAGGGTGGAGGAGGTTCGACGAGAAGCTTCAACTGGAGGCAGACGAAGAAGAGGCCGTCGTCAGGGTCGGCGAGGCGACGAGCACTCGCTTCCCTTCCCCTTTCGTTCCCTCTCTTTTACCCTCTCACTTGTTCTACGTCGGCGAACACCGGCGTTGAACTCAAACTTTGGCGCGCGTCCGTTCGGCCAAGAAGAGGGCGGCGACGCGCGTTCTGGCGAAGAGTTTAGTGCGCCGGGCCGAATGATCGTAGGGTAGGGTTGAATATAGTGCTTGCGATTGAGAGTACCCGTGACGGAGCTAGAAATGAAACGATGGGGTAAAGTGGAACGATCTAAATTGACAGGCTGAAATGTTTCTTCCAATAAAGTGCTATTTTTATCGTTGTCCGAGACCCGACGACACGTGCAATCAACTCCGGACCTTAGACGTCATTTATTAAGAGACACTTTGATCCCAGTTTACGAACTCGAGCACGAGCACTCCCTCAAGTTCCCGTGAGAGACAAAGGGCCACTTTGAAAGAGTCATTGCCCAATCGCAAAAACGATTTCTGGCATTTTCGCGAACATGCCAAACTTTTGATGACACTCTCTTCGGATAGTGACTCAGTAGAAACGTCCATTGATGAATCAATGAATGGTAAAAGATTGAAAGCACTCTGCCAAGGCGCATGAACTTGATTTACGGGATCTGCCAAATCCACCCTTCTTTCAAAGTTCCAAGCAATCATCTCCACGGAAGCTTTCCGAGACGCCGAAAAAATGAAAGATCTGCATCCTGGCCTTAACTAAATCAACATCATGTTTATGAGAGAAAAAAGTATCTCTCATTCAAGGTCCCCGTTATAACAGGTCTCTGAGTGCCGGAATATAAACGTTTCGTCTTCTGCTTCGTCAATTCGCCCCGATTTTCCGCCCTACAGTGGCGCGCAGGGTGGTTGGTGGATAGCGAGGAAAAGCGGCTGGGTAGTGACCGACATGGAGTACGGGAAAATCCAAAGAGGGGGAGAGTTATACAGGGAGAGGGATAAGGAGACGCGGAAACGTCGTTCCGTGTTCAGTGGAAAACGAGGAACAAGGAAAATCATCGGAGTCTGCGCGAGATGAAAGCAGAGAGACGAGTTTATAAGAGGGTTTTGAGAATAAGAGAGAACAGGGTTTGGGAAGGAGAGAAGAGAGGAGGATGAGAAGGAGAAGGAAGGTTGGAGAGATATGGATGAAGGGGTTGAGGAGAAAAGGAAAGTTGATAGATCGAGAGGATAGAAAGAGCGCGATACGGTGTGAGGGTAGGTTCGCTCGGGTGGCCGGCCGGCCAGCCAGTCGTGCTCTGGCGGCAACGACTCTCGGCTGGCTCTCCAAGCTTTGCCGTTGCCGTTGCACGTTTCGCGTCTCTTCTTTAACTCCCCACCTTTTACCCCTTGACTCTATTCTACCCTTGCGATGTTGGCAAACAGAAAACGCTCACGTTTCTCAAGTCCATTACCGCTCGCCAATCCTTCACTTCCGATTGTCACGTGTGCAACTTTCTTCGTGAGCCAATTCACCGACAATCCAAGTGCGAGAACCAACGAGCGCGAAAAATTGGCAAGACTTTGAATCGCGCAACAAATTCGAAAAAAAAAGAAAAAAACTTGAACGAGTCGGCAACTTTTAATTTGAAAAGTCTTGATTCAACATCTTTGTCGTTATGATCAAGTTATGAAGGCTTATCTTTGGGCTCGGAAAAGCACGAGAGTAAGAGATGCACGTAAGTTCGAACATCCTCTTTAACGGAGCTATCGGTTCATCCTACTTTTGTTTCCTCCTCATAATTAAGGGCTAATTGTGTTTGGACCGTGATCTCCTCAGCTCTCGCCCCTTCCCTCTCTCTTTCTTCCTTTCTTCGTTGTACTGTCAGGAGATAATAATTTCTTGGCTACCCCCAATCACAGTGTACTCCAATTTATTTGAGAAATTTATTCGCTTCGAATTCGCTTGCTACTCTGCTAATATTATCTCACATGTTAATGACTTTTTTAAAATAATTAATAATAACTGGGAAAACCATGCAGAGAAGGTGGGGAACAGGCGTCAGTTATCGATTCGATATTAGCAACGATATCTTCTCGGCTCAGCTGCTCAACGCAGTGTTGCGACGTGTTTCGTTTCTGCGTGTGCACGCGTTTATCTACGCCAGATTCGAACATGTTTGTCCGTGTCTGTAGCTCTATCCATATCCCATTCTCTTCAATATATGTTGAGAGATGTTCAAAAGCAGAGGTATGGGATGGCCCACTGCTTCCTTTAACAAGCTACGTTGTGTACTTTAATTCGTAATACGTGTTTGATATTTAAAACGAGAAATGAGCTATGTAGCCCTACCATGTAAAAAGTTCAACAATATCGTCAAAAGTCTGCTGGCCAAAACTTTTTCGAGGGTGAATATTTTTTACTTGATTCTAACGTCTCACATGAAACGCGAACATTTTTCGCATTTAAACCTTCTCGCGTTACTCTAACTTTTTTTCAAAAAGCAACTGGTATAGGAGAGGGAAGTACGAAGAGAAAAGACCTCAAGCCTGTTCACGAACCCGGCTTGCGAACTGCAATTTCCCTAAGTGATGCTCTTGCATACTATCTTCTCAGAAACGTTGCACCGCACAACCTCGTTTCCCCTCAAGTTTCGACCGGTTCACTGATGCTGTACTTCAAAAACATTTACTCTTTTCTGTCCCAATTCATTTTCATTCTCATTGCTTACAAATTTATTAATAAAAAAAAACGATAATTGACTAAGCTGATGGAATTTCAAATAAAACATACAAGCAACTTCATAAGACAACAGTGATTAAATTACTATCAACAGTAGAAAATAATTACAATAGTAACGGTGTGAACTAATTAATCCTACTGTATAAGGTAATATTGTTGTTCAATGAATATAGAAGAGATAAGAATCATGAAATAACAGATGAAAATAAACCAGACGCGTTTACCTCACGAATTCATATGAAAGAGCCAATTATTTTTTGATTAAGCCTTTATGAAATTTTAATCAATATTAAATAGCAGTTCATCGTGGGGCGTGAATAAATAATTCAATCAAATGATTTCCTGAAATTATTATTCCACAGTTGCAGCCGAACAAATTGCATTTAATCAGTTTGGAATCTAATGAATAATAGCTGGGCACATATTAGTCGACGAAAAAATCTACAATTGCGCACTAAATACAGACTTTGCTTGATAAGGGAAACAGACGAAGAGAATATTTGACGTAGCACATGTATACATGAGCAAAAAAAATTAATGATCCAGAAGTTGCGTGCATGCAACTAATTTCGATAAGAGGGATGCATCGTTTACAAGATTCTTATGATACATTTAATGGATCGTGTCGTCAAAATGAGTGATTACAATGAGAAATTCGTTAGAGTCTTTTAAAATACCGGACAACGATCCAACGAAATGTGCCGCCGGGCGAATTCCCCAACTGGAGAATCTTAAGGGAGGAGGCTACCCTTAATAGGCTAGACAAATTTGACTTTTTTTAAAATGAATTTATGAAGTAGCAAACAACCACGGAGGTATGATTTTTTCTCAGTTTGAATCGTATTTGTATCAGCTCTGAGCTAAAAAAATTGCCGATAACTACATAGCAATGAAGTTATTGCATGAAATGTGGAAGTTACGGTCTTCGGAACGATGTGGATGAAATCTCAAAAACCATTCGAACAATTCGGATGAAAATTTGAAGAGAGATGCGGTAGACTATTTAATATGCAAATTACCTATTTTGTATGCAAGAAGGGTCACATCGCATTTCGTGTACAAAATAGTTAATAACTTTGGTTTCCGAATTATTATCAACAATCAGCTCGAATAATCTGTAGATTATAGTCTACTGTTTCTCTCTTCAAAGTGTCGCCCAAATCGTTGGAACGGTTTTCGAGATTTCGTGTACACCCTTGCGAAAACTGTAACTCCACATTTCGTAGAATGAATTAATTGTTCATATTGTTACCGGCATTTTTTTTTTTCAAATTAAAACTTATAAAAAAACAATTCAAACTAAAACAAAAAATTGTCTACCATTATTTATTGCTTCGCAAATTCATTCTGAAAATAATCGCGCTTTTTAGTCTACGAAGGGTTACCTACAAACTTAACCTTAGAATTCATGACCGGAGTCGGTTTTGACCCCAGACGAATGCCGAAGAAGATGTTTTTGGCGATTTTCTGAATTCGTCCGTTTTTAAATGCCTTCATCATCAACTTACCTTTCATGAAATTATATTTTTCGCGTATCATTCTATTCTTTATTATATAATGAAAAGATTCATGTGCTCACAAGTCTCTTCATCTCTGTATAAACAATTTTATAGCAAAAAACCCATGGGGTGGATAAGGACACCGGTAATGCGTTAGAAGGTAAAAAAATAGGACATGAGTTCTAGCGTTAAGGGTTTCGACGAAAAACAAAAAAACCAAGTCACTCGCGACACCATCTGATTTAAGATTTATTTAATTCAGAGCCTCAACTTTGTTAGGAATTTGATAAGCACGTCATCGCAGACGATAAACTCGTTTTGATGTGAAAATGTCAAAATAGCGTACCAATGGATTCGCGTGTCATAGATAAAAATCAGAATATACATCGCGTGTCGCCTATTCCTGTGATAATTGAGCGAACACAACTCCCATCTTTTTGCCCGTACGGACAGCCGGGAATTCATAATAAAGATTTCTGTTTTATTCGACTTATTGATACTTTGACGATTTATTTGCTAAGGTATTTTCGATATTAAGTATGGACTGAGTTTATACTAATATAGTTGAGGAAAAACGTCAATGTTGGCAAACTTAAAACCGAACTATAGCAAAAAACGTCATATAAAAAGCTCGACAGAAAGTCGACTGCTGTAATTTGCCATTCCTGTTACGAAAAATGATATCCTATGTATAAATTCTTCTGGCAAGAATAAACTTGTCATAGGTGTTCTTCGGAAAAGAAACATTGGCAGCCCAGGTGTAGTCGCTCATCATTTCATTAGTCGTCCCTGACGTTTGCTTGTTCTACTATGCAAGGGACGTTGTACTGCGCGTGACTTGTCAATGCCCCTTGCCTTCCAATTTAAAAGAATGAGTTTTAATTCAATCCAAAATGCCCAAAAAGATACAGGATTTCCTATATTGAAAAATGATTCGTTTAGAATTTTTTAAAAAATTACTTTCCCTACTAAAATTTGTACAAAACTCTCTTTGATCACTAAAGAAAATGCCACTTGGTTCACCAACGGACTTATTGTGCATTTTTTAAATAAAATTATTTTATTGTTTTTACAGAGACGAAAATAATACAATGACCGAAATGTGGTATTTTTAAGGATTTTGGTATAAATTCAAAAATTCATGCAGTAATGTATTGAAGAATACATAAGGAAGTGGTTACTTATGCAACAAAAACCACATGCACGGAAAAATGGCGACACTCGAAGTGTCGCTATCTTTCCGTGTTTGTATTATACATTGAAATATTTGTAGCAGTAGTTGAGTGGAGTGAGGTACGAGGGTGTCAGTATATAGTGGTACTATTTTCCTGTACTGCTACCCCCTCTGCCTCTCCCTTCTCTCCTTGTGACAAAAGAGTCGATCGATTTGTTTTCGTTACCCACGAGACCAGTGGGTCTCGTGGGCACAAAATTTGAGCTAGGACTTGTCATTGTCATCGGGGCCAACTTCCGGTGATGAGCAAGGAGAATCGAGCGCTCTCTGTTTTGCCACTACATTTTCAAGTGACTCCAACCCACCCGATCTGACGAAATAATGGAATGAAAAGTTTACTTGACATTTTTTTCCTGATGGTTCGAAGGATTATCCATTTTTCTGTGATAAGATTATTATTTTAAAAATACATATTACTCTGAGATATTATAAAGCGAAAGTGAGTCTCAAAATAAAACAAAAAGGTGGATCAAACAGTATTTACACTAAACTCGTGTGTTTGTGGTTCAAATAGAATATTCAAACATGTACGAGAGCTGTGTCAATATTCCCTGGATACAAACAACATCAAAGTTACCTGAAAATACCTGTCGATAGAATGAAAGACGATATGTTCCTAAAAAAGTTAGATTTTTATTAAAATTTCTTAATCGTTGAACTTTTCGTGGAAATTTTTCACTTTCGTCTAGTTCACGAGTAAAATATTATAAATTCATTATCTTGTCATTCTATTTGTACACGTGAATCTAAAAATAAATCAAAGGTTTTCGTTGCATTTTTTTGAAATATATTTTTGATATTACATAGCACACGAATCCCATGCGCTCTCATTATCTTTGCATTTAGTTTAAAAAAATCAGGACTTCTATTTACCATTGAATTTTACATGTTTGTTTTGTTAAATTTTTATGATTGGCTGATTCGATTCCGAAAGCGTCGAAAATCAAACAATTCGGGCTTGGCCCTGATTGTAGACGGAGAATCCCGAAATATCCAATCGTGCCTCGATAGCGAGGTCTCGTTTGGATCTATTCGGGAAACAAGGTAGCCCAAGTTACTCGTACGCCTAAATGTTATACCAAGGAAATTTCGCACACAAACGCCGAGAGCTTTTGTAAGCTATGAAGGCTATTGCGTGCATGAACGTGGCTTGTTCGAGAAAGTTTATGGAAACTTGGCCAAAAATTGGAAAACAATACTTTACCCAAGCAACTAATCGAATAAAAGTGACAAAACGATGCTTAACTGAAACAATGAGTTTTTAAGATTTCTTCGCTTACGTGCATCGAGTAACGAGATTTTCCTCAATTTCCACATTCATTTTTTAACAGAGCAATGTATTCTTTTTGTCAAGCTGAAAAGGGTTTCTATTCTATCCTTTAAGCAAAAACTGAAGAGTCGTAAAATGAGAATATAATGCTTGGCCTCGTTCTTTTTTTCTTATAATTTTCTCTTTCTCTATCTCTCTTATTATATATGCTAGCGTATAACACGTGTGAATTTTTTTACGTGACTACCATAACTCCGAAAAGTAAAACTTGTCTCAAGATTTTCACCATTTTTCGTGCACTCCGGAGGACTTCTTTTTTTCTCTGCCGGGCTTACAACGCCTTAAGAGTTTTTAATCAACGTGGCAATTTAAAGTGAATTAAGCGAACAAAGAACATATATTGTAGGCAAGGTAAAACCTACGGTAATGCAACACGCTACTCGAGCCTTACCGGAAGTAGAAAGTCCCACTTCTGCCAGAAACATTTTTTTCCCCTAAGAAATATTATATTGCATATGTTTTACGTGCAAAATTAATAATAAACATAACAAAAACTGGAGAAAATTCGAGAAGAAAAATTATGGAAAAACATAGTTTATTTGCTCGTTGAAACCACAAAATAAAGGACAATCTAATTAAGACGCGAATTAATTAGTAACATCGATACCACACATTTAAAATTTGCAAAAGGGGATGGTTAGCTCGAGGGTGAAAAAAGAAGAAGGGCGAGAACAGGTCGCAGGGAGGATGAGTTGAAACATCCTCGTTTAGTAGAGTGTTGAACGCTGGATGTTCGAGTAGTCGTGGTGATATTTTCCCCCCGAGTACACACCAAGGTTAGCGAGGGGTGAGCTTGCTTATCGTGCGGGGTTGGGAGAAAAAAGATTGTAACGTTGAGAAGCAACGAAAGAGAAGAGATCGAGGAGGGGCAAAGAGAGGGAGGAAGAAACAAGGAAGGCAATTGGCATAAATGACTCTGCATGCTGGCGTGACCTTTTTTTTCTCATCCCGTACACACAGCTACACACCAATACATACAAAATGGCTTATAAACAAAATGGCCCGACACATATCTATTTGGCATCTCGAATTGTCCGGCTTTAGGCCCTTTTTTATTCACCAATATTCAACATATATGTATGTACGTAAAATACACTATACATGCAGGATTCACAATGTTGAAGCAGACCGAATACTCCGTGCAAAATTTGAATACTTCTTCTACTTTTGCTTCTTCTCGGTGAGTCAGAATTGTGAAGGACTTTCGAGTGAATCCTGAAGCACTCTCGAGGATTCTCCCACGTTTGATTTCTTCCGGTTCCCCGATACTGCGGCTTCGCTCTTCTTTTCATTCGGCACCGAGAAATATTTTATCTATCTATAGATACATTTTATACAGATATCTATACATGCATATATACATATATGTGAAAATACGGAAGAGAAGAAAGGAAATCTCGAAATTGAGGGTATAGCCATAGAAAAAAAACGCTTCGACGAACTCCTGCTTTGATTAATAAAAGTGGACGTATTATAATTCCTTTGAACCCGAGAAAATGCGGAAGTGACATAAAGAGAGCAAAGAGCCGATAAGAGACGAAAAATAATAGCTTCAGCCCAAATAAAAATGTGATCGATTCGCAGCCGCAGACAAAAAATTCAATAGTCATCGTGCGACTCGCATCAATCATTCATTTAATTCTTTTT
This sequence comes from Dusona sp. PSUC_FEM 10030013, assembly GCA_018902295.1. NCBI lineage: Eukaryota > Metazoa > Arthropoda > Insecta > Hymenoptera > Ichneumonidae > Dusona > Dusona sp. PSUC_FEM 10030013. The sequence goes on from JABSMR010040149.1 coordinate 15,111, forward strand.
TCGGTTTTTTTTTGCGTAAAAAAGTCATAAAACATTTTGTTGGATATGATATTAGAAATAAACTGGGAAATAACCTGTAGACAAAAACGAACACGTGTTCGATCGATCGAGGTCACTTCAATGGTTGAATGAGATAATGGATTAAATAACCTAACACCATATGGTTTCATTCGTCGTTTAATCCCTATTATTTACTTTACATCCCTTAAAATAGGACGTACTTGGAGAAGAACAGTGAATCTAGAAAGGTTTCCTTTAAGCTTTTAAATATTCTTTAAACATATATATTTGACTAAAGATAGTTAAAATTAAAAAAAATACATATCTTTATATCTTCGTCTTATTGGAGTAAATC
>JABSMR010040150.1:0-23825 GCA_018902295.1 Dusona sp. PSUC_FEM 10030013
TTAAGAGTCTCGGCGAGACTCTTGAAAGTGTCTTGGAAACGTGCCCATGCGAGACTGTCGCGAGACTCTTTTTTCTGCGGGAGTGTGTATATTACCGAGTATTCATCTAAATCATTCACATGTTCATTCACCGGCGATCGATTGTCCATTCAAGGGTAATTTCACCCGTTCACTGGCGTTTCAGGAATTCCGCCATTTACCAATCCATTTCCACAATATTATTGGTAGTAATCACCACGTATATTTTTTTTTTCTATGAAAATGCCTTCCAGCTTCACCAGTTGGAAAAATGATTTAAAAAATATTTTTATTTTACAGTCTATCTAAATTTTACAGTTTCGTTACTCGTCTATTCACTAGCCTGAAACCTATTTCGCAGGGTGTCAACCCTGCCACCTATTTGACCGTATTCTACCTGGAATATCCATGAAACCTGTCTGGAAAAACTGAATTGTAGAAGTAGGAAGTTTTGGATCAAACAATGTGTAATAACCCTGATACTTCAACCAGAGCCTAAATGGCCAAATAAGAATAAGAAATGTTGTCTCAAATTAAAGTAACTAACGTTTCTGCATGATGTACCAAAAAAATCTACAATTATCACTCATCAAAAAATTATTGTTTCTCATAATAACAATTATTCACCATCGACTCAGCTATTACAAGTTGTACAAGAACAACGTGAAAAATTCAATTTTCGTGTACCACGCTCCGTTAACTATCTCGTTTCGATGAATTTCAAAAGCTAAAAAACGTTTTCAAAATCGTAACCCTCTCATCAACCAAATATTTTTCAAAATTGACAGGAAACGTCAACACTATTTATATTCAATTGTGCCGTTGATTTTGAGTTGGAAAAATAAAATTACTAATTTTCTACACATTTTTAATTAATATATAACTGAAATTTATGCAAAAATATTTGTTGATGACAAAGTTATAATATATTTGATGAATATTAATCAAAATCGTGATATTTTTTGAATTTCGAACCATCAGAAAAACTTTTCCTTTGATTATAAAATTCATTGGATAACCTGCTAATTCTAATGGGTACATTTACGAGGCTGTCTACTCCATGAGTGTTTATACGTGCGTATTTCCGTTTGTGTTATATATGTATGTGTGTGTGGCTGTGTGTGTGTGGGGTGGAGGGGTGCACACAAGAGCATTGCAACACTTGAATCGGGGTTACGATTTAAATTGGGAGAAGGGGGTAAGGGTTTAGGAAAGGAAACGCCAACGGCTGGATGGGCCGCAATATCGCAAAGAGCTTTTTTACGAGCCAAATGCGATTAAAAAATCTGTTGAAATAATATATTGCGGTCCATTCAGGCATCGCACGTGATTTTTGGTTGGCTTCCACTCGCACAACTATCGCAGACCAACGAGTTATTTCAAATGCGACGTTATTCCGAACACTCGTTCATTCAAAATCATAAATCCAAAAAAACGTGTTATCGTAATCGACGAAAAAATGTTATGGATTGGGCTCACATTAAAAATCCCCGAATTAACGTTATCGAACGATACGGGCTGACAATGGAATTAAAAATAAGTTTTTTCAATGTTGACTTGACAGCGATCGAAGCAAACAATAGAAATAAAAATTTAGTGAAATAATTAGAAACAAAGATTAATAAATAAGTAGAGAGAGAGAGAGAGGGGAAAAGAATAAAGCATCGTGTAAAACGCATCTAACGCCTGTGAGTTTGCACAATAACTTGCAGACTGATGAAACCGGAAATAAAAAATCGTCCGTGACGATTTATTACACGAAGTCGAGGAACTCGCTGACGTACCTTCTTTGTTGACTGCGTCCAGGCTCTGGTATTGCAGCTTTTCTACAGCTACAAAGAAACACACGAAACACACACAAGAACACATTGCGCCAGTTGGGGGTAAACAAATGAGAGAGAATTTGAATCTTCTATTCGGTAAAAAAAAATATTTCAATACGTATGAAATAAGAAACCAAATTATTTCCTAACCTTCGACTCAATGATGTTTCGTTTCAACGATCAAACGATTATATATTCTCTCTCAATTTTATTGTTTTTTGCCAAAGATTTTAATCAAATAGCTTCCATTTTTAAGGGTAAAATTGGATCTTTTTTAAAATTACAAGTTCCCAGTAGACAAAGAACCTAATATCCGTACATACGAGAATTTCACAAGCTCGAGATATTTTTTTATGCGATCGATATAATAGATAAAAATAATGAATTGAAACGTGAATTTTAAGAAATTGGCTGTCTCTCATAAAATCTTGAAAATTTTAATACGCAATATTTTTCAGTTTTACGAATGGCTTTATAGATATTTACCAAAATACTAAAAACTGTTGAAATCACAATTTATTAATTACAGAAAAAAAATTCATTATGGAAAATCATTTCGTGAACAATAAAATCAGAGATAACAATAATAGTCAGAAGAAAATTAAAATGACCGATTAATCGAATTTTTGAGTTGTGTATGGACAATTCAAAATGATGAAAAGTGTTCAAATACGATAAACCGTATTAATGAATTTAAAAACGAGGTGTTATCATCGATTACGTTCAGATTCCACTACTAAAAGACGGAAATATCAAATAAATAGAATGCTCGAATTCAAATGATGTAACTGCATGAATTTCGAGCACAAAGTAACTCAATTCCCTAGGAACCGTTTTCGACGCAAATATTTTGTAGAACGAAAAATATCGTCGCTGTGAAGAATATCGAGGAACCAGCTTCGAATACTGAATTCCCCGCTATTGATATTCCACTGTGTGCTATTGTGCGCAAAAAAAAACGTACATTACGAAAAAAATACAGATAAACGAAAACAGAACAAAACTTATTGCTAAACTCTGATGAATGAGAACTCAAGTACAGAGTTTTCTGGATTCCTCAATTTGACACAACATTATCGGGAAATTGCCTGCGAATCGAGGAAAATGGACAACAAAATATTTGAAAAAATAGGTAAATTTGACTTATCCGTCTATTCGTTTCAATTATTTTAGTTTCAAGTTTTTACTGTCTTATTACTTTTAATTACTGGAAAATATCTTACCAAAAGTTTCATCTAAGAGGTTTTTGTAAATGCTATTACAAAAAATATTGAGATCAGTGTATATGTAACGTCGAAGGTGAATAGTTTGAATATATTTACGGACAATTTGCTATGGAATCACAAAAAAAATACTAGATCGTAGCATTTGATATGCATTTTATTTTCAAAAAATATAATAACAAACTTTTTGTAAAACAAATGTACGTATATTTTTAAGGTAACTATTCTACTTCACGCTAGTCAAATAAGTGCTAAATTTTCACAATGTTTTTATGCCAAGTTAAATGCACCTATTAACCTTCAGAGGACGGGAATTTGGGATTTTTTATTTCTCTTGCTTTTCTATGGAAATTGGGTAAATGTGATATCTCATATCTCAAAACTAACATAGGTAAAGTGTCTATCAAGGGCATGGCCCGTATAGGGGCCATCCCGTCCTCTAAAGGTTAAGAAATGAGGATCTAAATAGAATTATTCAATGATGAGATTTATCGAAAAAGCGACAATATAAAAAAGTGTAATATTCACAGGTCATGAACGAGAAAATAAATCATTGTGTCGAATTGGTGGAACTTTTATCATCTCATTTGAGCGATCGACACCACGTACGTCTCGAGTGGATGATCATTGTATTGATTATGGTCGAAGTTGGCTTCGAAACTCTCCACTACTTAGACCGATATTTCGCCAAGCAGGATTCCAACCACGAGAATATCTCGTTAATCGCTTAGATTTTACGTTACAAAATGTATTATAAATGTGTACAATATCCTTGAAAATATTTTGCCTTAGGAGAGGGTTTTTAAAATAAATAAACATCCCAAAGATTGAAAGCGCGGTTATTTGTCAGTTTAAAATAATAAACAAAAGTAAAGATTAAATGATATATTGAAAAACTGTATGTTTAGTATTTGCATTTTTTTGCTTTCAGATTTAAAAATTTGCCGCTCATCGCGCGGTACTCAACGAACAGCGCATGCGTGATCTTAGCTGCGACTCGTTCGAAAACTTGTTTGTACACGCCTAACATCACAAAAAGTAGTAATCATCAAATCATCACAATTATGACGTCATTCATGGTCGCGAATAGACGAAATCTCTAATGATTCATACATTCATAAATATGAGGCCGAAATTGGAAACCCTCGATAACGCAGCACTTATTTCGTTGCGCGTCTTTTTTCCCCACCATTTTAACGGGCAAAATTGAGAAAATCGTGAGAAAAAATTCGATATAAAGGTGAAAATGAAATAATAGATGAGTGGAGAATATGTTTTAAAGAAGAAGAAAATGGCGGCTATGAAAAAAGAGTAACACCGGTTTGAACACGAGAGCGCGTGCCCGTCAAATATTTTATCGGAAAAAAATTAGGTTATGCAAGGAATCCGCGCTTGCGCCGTGTGCTCAACCGTCAAAAGAGGACGCTCGTAAACATCAGCGACACGCAATATTGTGTGTGTATTTGTACAGCGCGGGATATAGGGTTATGTTGGTTTGGGAAGGAAAGAACTTGGAGCGAGGAACACCACGGGAACAAGGTAGGGGGTTGCCGCCGGTAGAGAGGGGAGAAAGAACGTATAGCGTGTAGTTTGGTTTGTCGGAATAACGCGCACGACCGAAAGCTTTCCAGTAGATCGTGTTCATAAAAGAGATAAATAAATACGAAGAAGTAGAAATAAAACAGAGAGAGCAATACTCTATTATATTAATAAAAAAAGGTACACCGTTGAATCTTTACGAATGTAGGGAAGCCCGCACTCACCCCGATAATGTTTTTCTTTTCCCACTCTCGCACACACGCGCGTTCGGAGTTGTGAGGAAAAAAATAAATCGCACGATTTAGCAGGATCTTTCCTGCTGATCGTGCGGAGAAAAAACGTAAACGTAAAAAATAGTGAACTCGAGTGCTTAGAAAAAAAAATTAAGCAACAAAAGCTGTTTTCGAACTGTGTCTGTGATGAAAAAGATAAGGAACAACGAACGAATGTACAAGTGTGATTTCAAATACGACACAACGTTTTGTCAACGAAGTAAATGAATTGACGACGTTTACACGAGGGCGTGAGTATTCTTCAATAATTATAATGCAATTATGATCCCATCGAACGGTTTAATTAGCGAACATCATCCCCTCTCCAATTCTCCCGCCCATAATGCGTTTCAGCCTTACGTCCGAGGGATTCGCGATAGGGCGACGATTTTTGTTTATTTATTTTTATAAGTAAATGTGTTCGAAATCAAATGAATATTGCTTCCAAAGTGTTTCGCTGTCATGCGCTAACTTATCATTTTTCGTTGCATTCGTCATCGCGAAATACTTCGATCCGATATTCCATGGCGTTTGTACACATTTCTCATTATTACGGAAAACAAAAGTGTGAACCGCGCGCTTCTTACTTTTTCACGGAGCGTTGTTGAGAAAGGTGACCGTGAAGCTTTTGACCTCCCTTTTCGGTCTCTTTTTTTTTTAAGCTGCAGTATATTGCACTTTTTTTTTCTCCCCTCGTTAAGATCGACGCACACAGGCGTCGATGTCGATACCGTCAATACCGTACAAATGTATTTCCCTCTCTCCGTTTCTACGATCCATGTGTGCGGTAAATGAAGCGAAAAAATATATAATTCCAACACTTGTTATTGTGATTTTCGTGTTCACGAAATTTTCCCTTTGACCTCTTCATTTTTATTCGTTTTTACTCGATATAGCCAAACATTGTCCAGATGTACGTGAAAAAATATATAGTACCAACTAAATATCGAAAGTATATTTTTCATTCGACACGTTTGTAAGAAAAAAAAAGAAATAAAGACTCTGACTTCGGACACTTGTAAACAGAGCGAATGGAAGGTCATCACGTACGTAAACATTTTTCGGGATAAATACGAAAAAATTTAATGTAATATGTCATTATTTGCAAACGTTATTCCAACCCAACTACCAGGAAATTCGTATTGTTCGTTTTACCATTTTTTTTTGTGCATGCTGACGCCTTTTTTTAATAATTCGATTTTTTCATGCGATTATAAACAAATACGGGAAAATGAATTGCTTTATTTGTCACATATTTTCCTACAAATAAAAAATAATAACGAAATTTTATGATATTGCAAGTAAATATTTGAATTGAAAATTGTAAAATTCAAAAGATTGCAAAAAATTAGAAAAACTTAATAAAATGCACAGGGTTGGTAAAATTTGAATTTTTCTTTTTTTTTTTTCAACGCCTTAATTTGATTTTCATTTTTAACAGATTTAGAGTCCAATGGTTTCTGTGAGATTGGTAACCGCGGACAGCTATCAGGCTCAACCGTTGCCTCAGCTGGATCCGTCTTTTTCAGAATTTCGTGGATCCGAAATAAAACATGTTCCGGTTATCAGAATATTTGGCACCACGACCGACGGTAATTCTATTTTTTTGAATTCTCATAAATTTTTGAAAATTTGAAAAAACGACAAAATATTTCATCATTCAAAACATATAAAATAGTCTAAATATTTTAGTGGGAAATGAATTTAATGGAAATAAAATGAAATAGAAAATATAACAATTCTACTGAAAATTAGCAATACAAGATTTGATTATGGCGAATGAAATAACAAACTTTCTACTTTCCATACAATTTGTAAAAAAGTATGTTAATGTGAAATTTTCAGGTGAGAAGACGTGCTTGCACGTTCATGGTGTGTTTCCATATCTTTTTGTCCCCTACACGGGGGAGGAAGATCCACAAATCTTAGCCTATCGATTGGCGGCATCTTTGGACGCTGCAATAAATGTTTCGTTGGGTTCAGCGACGTCAAATTCTCAACATGTTTATGCCATACACAGGGTGTCCGGAACGTAAGTTCTTCCGGCAGTCCAAATTTATCACCAACAGAAGAAAAATCAAATTTTATACTAAATGCTTTTTTTTTTTCTTCTTTACAGTCCATTTTATGGTTACCACAGAAAGGAACACCAGTTTTTTAAAATCTATTTTTATAATCCAGCGATGATAAAACGAGCCGCCGATTTGCTGCAGGTTTGTTAAAGTTTTGTTGAAAACAAAGGGAGAATTTTTCTTACAATCGCCAAACAATGGATAATTCATTGTAATCAAACCTCATCACATTACGAAATCGTAGAGAGAATTTTTGTGCAAATCAATCTCTTTATTTTGAATTGAATTCAATCACAATTCATAGTTGACGGTTTGAGAGAAAAAATGAATTGACCGCACCATAGCTTAGCACTTAAAATATTGACCCGATGTTACGAAAAATGGAACAACGATTTTGGAAAAAATTCATAATCAAATAAATGACAACGGGAGGCTTTACAAGAATTAATTCGATGCAATTTGTTATAATTCTAGAACGGATCGGTATTGAACCAAAATCTCCAGCCACACGAAGCTCACATCAATTATATTCTCCAGTTCATGATGGACTACAATATTTACGGGATGAGTTTCGTGAATTTACGATCGGTTAAGCACCGTCGAGTAACGCAAACTCTGGGTGCCTTGACGTCTTCCGGTCAAAGCGTGTCTTCGGAAAATAGTGAAATTATTTATTTGCCGGTCGAAATCGAGCGGCAGAGTACCTGCGAGCTTGAGATCGACGCTCACGCGTCAGACATTCTCAACAGGCTCGAAATCGATAAAAATCTCGAACTCAATCCCGGTCTTGCGGCAATTTGGGACGAGGAACGAGCCAGAAGAGCACAAGCTGGATTCCAAGGCGGAGATTCCCAACTCGTCAATCCGAAAAGTCCAACCAGGCCACCCTTCCATTCTACTGACAATGATATTTACCAAGATCAGAGACTCGCTCGTAGGCTATTAATGATATCACAGGTGAAAATTTTAAATGAATGAATTTAATCTTGTAAATATAATTTTATAAAAGAACAAATTTCGCAGCCTTAACATTTTTCTAATCTTATTCATTGCTCTAATTAGTCAAAAAAAATTATAGATCAAAGTGAACATTGTATCGCAGGAATGCAACGAAAAATCTTTTTTCTATACAAAAATTATTCAAATTGTTTAAATTATTCTCTAATTTTAGTGCCAAAAAAAGTCGTTTCAAATATCATTGAAATTTTGATGGTTCATAGCTGTGCGAATAAATTTGAGATACTAGTGAAAAGAAAAAACAAAAGAAAAAGGCTGTTTTCTTAGAACGACACGTTCGTTTAATAAATTTGTCAAATTTGCCGACTCGAAAATTTCTTTACAATTATTTTTGTCGTTTTATTTTTTTTAGTATTCAAAAATACGTTTATTAATAGCTATTTGTTATTGGTAATTGTATTTTTTCAGAGCGACGAGAATACATTGTCGACAACTTCGAATCGTTCGGTGGCTTACGCTGCGGAGGTTCCCGAGGGTGAAAATTTGTTAAATGCTTCGCGAGTTCCGAACGTGTCGGTAGAAAGCGTGGAAAAGATAAATCGGGATCGAGTCGAAGATTTGTTGGGAATCTCGAGTTTTATGGATGCGTCGATGATGCCGGCGAGTCAAAATTTGACGCAGGAGAACAGTATTCGTGAGAATGATTTTCCACTTAAAAACAAAAATCACTGTACAAATGATCTGATATTTATCGTAAAAATGAAAAATCAAAAAAAACTTTTTTCAGTGGGAGTAGACGACATGCCGTTGGTCGATCTTCTGGCTCAATTAGCGCAAGAAAATGATGAAAATTCAGCGACTGTGGACGTCGACAGTTTGTTGGGTTCTCAAGTATCAGTACTGGACGATAATGATAAAAATGAAAAAGAGGACGAGGACGAGGACGAAGATGTTGCTGATTTGAACTTAACGTCCTTGGAATTGGATTCATTAGGTTCGCTCGAAAGCGCGAGTGAAAAGCAAGACTTAGCAAGAAATTCGGGGAATGAAAAGAGTGGGTCGAACGCGTTGATCATCAGTCCATTTTTATCGCCGTGGGAGACGCCTTCATGTTCGCCAAAGTCGGTGACCGATGTCGGGGAGAAGGAGGATTCGAGGTATAAAGTGCCGCAGTACGACGGAGCCGGTGATGTCTCGCCGAATCTTTTGCGCTCGGACGACGAGGACCCTGAGGAAAACGCGAACAATGCCAAAGAGTTAGATCGTTTATCGGAATTCAACTGCGCAAGGGAAGTAAGCGATTCACGAAAAGCCTCGAGACTCGATGAGAACGCGAAGCAAACATCGCGGACGAATTTAACATCGGATATTACGAACGATTTGGCAGGTTCTAAAAGCGCGGAACTGCTGCAGGATTCTTCTTCCGTCGAACGCGAAGTTTTACCCGAGGAAACGTGCTCGGAGATCGCGGACATTTGTGTCGGACATTATTGCGTTGTTGGTTACGAACCTTTCGATCGTATGCTTGAAATGAGCAACGATTTAATACCCGATTTCGCGGATATGCAATCCTCGATGGAAATCGGTATATTAATGTCGGGCGAAGATGCCGAAAAGGCTGAATCGATGGGGGAAATAAACAACGAGCAAGAAATCGTTTTGGAAACTGTACTGAACGGTGATCCTTGTTTCACCGAAAGTGCCGAACTCGATAAATCGGATGTCACGGAATTGCGTGATCAATACGTGAGTCTGATGGGCAATGCACTTTTAGCTGATATTCCTCGAATCGACAATGGCCTTGACGAAGCTTCGAGCTTTACGGAAAGGCAATTTGGAACTATCGATAAAGGGCAGGACGTTTCGTCCCCTTCGCGTTACGATTGCGCTCCAGTTGACAGTCCCGACAGTTCCTCGTCTTCAGAAAACGTCGCGCCGAATATACAAGAGCGTGGTTTTCGTGGATTTTTAAAGTCCAAATTAAACAATGCGAGCGACGACTGCGAGCCTTCAAGTTGCAAAGAACAACCGAGACTCGGCAACGACACAGCTGATTACAACTGTAACGTCGTCGCGACCTGGGCGGAATTGCAAAACTTGCAAATCATCGATAAATCCGAGGACGGTAGAGCGAGAAGAAAAAGCAGGAAATTTCTTGCCGGTCCTCGATCGATGAAACGACGCGGTGTCGGTCGATTCCGTCCCGACAACGTAACTAGTCAGGTATTCCGTGAAAACACGGAAAACATACCATTAACCGTTTCCAACGATTTTCAAACCTCCCCTGAAGAATCCTCCCAACATTCCGTTTCGAAAAATCTAGGAAACTCGATTACGTCCACTTCTGGAATGGATCAAAATACTACGGAGCAATCCAGCAATATTATTCTCAACGATTCCCAGCAGTTGTCTTGTTCATCACAAAATGTTCCCGAAATTTCTCAATTCTCGAACAAAGATTCGAGCAAAGACTTTTCTACTTTGCGTGTGACAGACAATATCGATCTGGCTAATCGACAGATTATCAGTTCGGATGGGCGATCGGTTGAGATAGAGAATTTATCTGAAGATAAATATTCAACTTATCACTTCACTGAAAATTTCTTAACCTCGGAAAATCCTTTTCAAAATTTGGACGTCGCTCTAAATATTGATGACATTAATACCGATCCACCAATAAGTTACGGAAATTCCTATTATTCTTCGAAACGTTCGGAAAATCTTCCCGAAGTTGAAGATCGTAGTCATCGACATTGCGTCGCATCGCAATTCAACAAAATTGCTCAAGGCCACGCATTCACGAGCGACGAACTGTGGATTATTCACAAAAAAATAAGAAGATGTTCTCGAAATCGTGTTAATTTTGCTTCAACCGAAGCTGTGTGTACGAGTCAAAATTGCAAGCTTCCGATCGTTTTTCTTGAAAAAATTGAGCAAAGACATAGCGAGGAAAATGTCATTGCTGAGGGAAACGAAGAGATTGTTGTTACCGGGGAAAACGAAAAGATTGTTGTTGCTGGGGAAAACAAAGACATCGTTACTGCTGGGGAAAACAACGATATCGTTACTGCTGGGGAAAACAACGATATCGTTGCTGGAGATGTTTCGCTGAAGAATTCCTCTCCAGAAAAGTTAGACGAAAAGAAAGATATTGTCGATAGTCCGTCGCCCCCGATAGCAATAAAAACGAGAGAGAAAAACGTTGAACTACCAGAACAAATACCGAAAAAAACACGCAGAAAACGAGAAGTTCGATCGTTAACAATGAAGAAGAATATTTCTGAGAAGCTAGGAAACATCGACTCTTCGACAAGTGTCACTGAAACTAAATTGGACAATGCAGTACGCGAAGATTCGTCCGCAAACGATTTACTGTCTACCGATAAATGCCACAGGCCCGATCGACTTAAACGTGGCACTTATAATACTAGAAGACGTACAATTGTCCAAAACTTCCCTCGACAACGTCGAAGATACGTGAAAAAAACTGTTGAAAATGAGGACAACGCCGAGAGGGAGAAAAAGGGGAAAGCTAAAACAAAGGAAACTAAACTTCCGGGAATACCAGGAATTCCCATTGAAACACACAAAAAACGTCGTCGTTCGAAAAACAACATACTCGTGAACACCGGAAATAGACGAGACAGTGAGGAATTACCACAAAAAATTAAAGAGCCGACAAAAGTATTTAAAAAGTGGGAAACCACGCGAGAAACTTCAAAACATTTGGCGAACGATACGTCGAGAAAAGCTGGCCGAAAAAACGGCCTCGTTCTCGCGAAACAAGACGTCAAACTTTCACGGGAAACAATTCCAGACAAAAGTCTCGAATCGAATTTGGCGATATCGTCAATACCAAAGAGGAATACGAGTCGACAACGTAAAAGAAAAAATTCATCCTCGAAGTTATCGAATCTTTCATCGAATCCTGAAAAAGTTGTGGAACCGGAAGGGAAGGACGAAACTCATGTGGTGAGGGATCAGGCACAATTGTCGGAAATGATAGCGCTCTCCTCCCTGTTGAAAAGCGCGAAATCACGTAGTACGCGTACAAAATTAAAATTGTTATTGCAGAAAAGAATTAACGAAAAATACAACGGCGATAAAATCGAAACGACATTTCCGATCAAAAAATATCCGCAGACCGAGAAAAAGGTGGTTTCTGATAAAGTGGCGGACGAACCGAGCATAGAAATTCCGATTAATAACGAGTCTCTCGACCGGAGCATAGAAGAGTCCGAACCAATTCCAGAAAGCAAGACGGAAAATTGCGTACTGTCAGACGCACCTTCGTTCGAAACCGTTACCGACTCAAGTGCCGACGATATGTCTGAAAAAAATGACGTTTCAATCGCGTCGCTTGAAAATGTTCGGGAGGACTTCGGTCGCCCAACTTTAATCATCGAATATTCCGATCCTTCTGCCGATATTTTTGACAACGAGGCGAGCGTCGATTCCGTTATCGTCGAGACTCACGACGTTACGGAATTTTCAAACGGCGCCGAAGAATCGACTTATGACACTGATCGGTACGAGAACGCGATAAAGGAGGCGAATTTCTTTGCTGGCAAAGATTACAGCATCGATGCCGTATCAAACGAAATTCCTACGTGTTTGTTCGAAGAAGATTCCAATTCAATTGACAAACATTTATCCAAGAGAATTAACGACGATTTTAGAGAAAATGTAGCCAATTGTTCAGTCGCTCGCGACGTCGAAACCGCCAGTGAATTGAGCGTCGATCCACGCGACCTGGACGTTTACGACGTTCAAAGTCTCACCTCGAGCAGCTCGAATTTCAACCTTGACGAATCCAACGACGTTTTCGAATCTTCACAACAAATACTCTATGATTACAACATCCAAATTGTTGATACCGTTACAAATGATTCTAGTGACGATGAAAAATCACTTGCCGAACGACTTTCAAACGCGAATCGCAGGGAAACTATTTCCGAAGAGAATTTCAACGTGAAAGAAGGCTCACCCTCATTTGAAACTTTTAGTCCTGAATCGCAACTCAACTTATCAATCGGTTCTTCCATCGAGAACGACTTTGCTGTACGATCGAACATCGGGGATACAAAGAGTCAAAATATTCCAGAGGATTTTCCAAAAAATACTGGAAATGAAAATCCTTCGATCGCAAGTGGAAACTCTTCGGAACAAGTTTCTTTGGTGCTGCTCGAGAATTCACCAATTACAATTGCTCCTGGAAAATTGCACGATTCTCCAAAAAAAATTTCTTCTAAAACACCTGAAGGTTCCCTAAAAAATATTTCATGTGAAAAGTCTGAAAAATCTCAGATCATTTTTTGCGGAACGTTCGAAGATTCTCACGTAAAATCAATTTCAAAGTTGCCAATTACTGCGAATGAATGCCACTGTGAAATTCAACAAGCCGAGGAGATCGAAGAAACCAATGGAAAATTAAACAGTACAATGGGTCATTTTGTGGCACAAGTTAATACGGATTTCAGAATCGATATGGGAATTTCCGAAGTAAATGAAAACGAAGGTTTAATCAATACCAAGGGAAATGTTAATGTTCCAGAGATGATCGAAAAAAATGAACATCTTTCGATGAATACCGATAAAAATGAAAAGCTTTCGCAGAGTATGGAAACGGAATTGGAAAACCGGATATCCGATGAAAACGAAAAAGAACTCCCTGATGACGAATGTGAGCTGCAGTCGTTCGTTGAAGAGGTAAACCAACGTTTGAACGATGAAGAATTTGAAATTGAGCGTACAAAAATGTTCGAAGAAGGTGACAAAGTTCCGGACAGTTCTGAAAATCAAACAGAATCGACAATTCTTCCCGACGGTGGCAAGGAACTTGCGGAAGTTCCTGAAAACGTATCACAACTCTCGACATCGTACAATAACGAAAAAAGTCTTTCGCAAAGGCTTCAACTGGAAATACCACCTTCAGGAATGTTGTTCGCGACAAACTGTTCGGAAAGTTCCAAAATGAATCGGGAACTAACGACGATTTTTGGGAAGAAATTTACTTATGAGAACGAAGCATTTTTACCGACGATTCAAAAGCTACATGAATGTTCAGCGACCATCGAAAATGGCGAGAAAGTCCCGGATATTGCATCAATGGGAACACAATTATCGATGGTTAATGACAATGTCGAATCTTTTGAACAAATTGAAAATGAAAAAACATTGCAAGGAAGTGCGGAGACAAATGAAACCTTGGCGACAGGTGCACATTATTCAACTACCGGAAGTAAAAACAAACAACAGAAAATGACTGAAAAAATAATTGTTGAAGAATTCAAGAGCGCAGAGCAACAAATGAAAAAATCGACTGTTGAAATCGAAGCTAAAAGATTTTTATCGAAAGAATTACAACAAAAGCAACAAACGCATTCAAAAATTGAAAAGTCAGAAAAAAATCCTGAAAAGGTTGAGTTTCACATTCGATCGAGAAGCAATAAAATACAAGAAAATACTAAAAGCAATTCAGTTGATATAAATAAAAATGACGTTGTATCTATCCCGGAAATGGAGAATCGTGCATCAAGAACTCCACAAAAGCCTGTGGAATGTCGACCAATTTCGATCAAACTTATTCACATAGATTTATCCAAAATTAGTTGTCTCGCATCAAAAATATTGCACATCCCAGAAATTGCAGAAAGTCAAGAATCGTTCGAGAATAATGAAAAAGAAAAATTGGACGAAGAGCTGTGTGAGAATAATGAAATTGAAGATTTGAACGAAAAGTCCGAGAATAATGAAACAGAAAAATTGGACGAAGAGCTGTGTGAGAATAATGAAATTGAAAATTTGGACGAAAAGTCCGAGAATAATGAAAAAGAAAAATTGGACGAAAAATCGTCGTCCGAGGATAGTGAAAAAGAAGAATTGAACGAAAAATCGTCCGAGGATGGTGAAAAAGAAGATTTCGACGAAAAATCGTCCGAAGAAAGGGAAAAAGAAAACTTGGACGAAAAATCGTCCGAGGATAATGGAAATGAAAAATTCCCCGAAGTATCGTCCGACGATAGTGGAATCGAAAAATTGGACGAAAAATCGTGCGACGATAATGAAAAAGAAATATTCCACGAAGGATCGTGCGACGATAGTGAAAAAGAAAAATTGGACGGAGAATTGTCCGCGGAGGATGACTCGTGTATCGGAGAAGTTAACAATTCCGCGGACCTGGGGACGCAAGATGTTGTGCACAAACAAATCCGGAGGCGTCGAAAGCGAAATTACAAAAACACGAGAATGCCGGAGAGAAGAAGTGTACGAATTTGTGCGGAAATGACGTTAAAATTGTCTCAGCAGGAAGGTTCATCGAAAGTCACGACAGAAGATGCGACTACGACAGAAGAAGTCCCGAATACTGCAACAGTCTCAGGTAATTTAATATTAAAGTTGAACATGTCACAAAATATAAAAAAAAACAATTATCCGAACAGGGTAAATCATTGATAGAGAAAATCCTAAAAATTATTTTTCAATCCACAGGTTCGGAGGAAGAGAAAGAAGAAAATTTAGAAAAAATTACCGATGCGGAAACGAGGGCTGAGCCAAAATCTATCGTTCAAGAATCAATAACGCAAATTTCTCAAGAACTCGTTTTAGCGGAGCAAACGATTATGGATGAAAATTCAGCACCGGTAAAAACGAAACGAAGAGAATGTAGAAGAAAAAATCCACAGACAAATTCCCAGGAAACTTCGTTGCCGAAAATAGCGGACGAAAATACAGCGCCGATTGTCGACAATTCACCAAGGACGCAAATCAACCTACAGGAAACTGAGGATGATTTAAAATCTTCCATGCCAATCGGAAAAAAAGCTGTGGAAAATGTGTCAACGGAAAATGAGGCACAGCCGGTAGATTTAAAGGTGACAATTTCGGAAACTCAAGCCGACCCGGAAAATTTAATTTCTTCGAAACGGCTGCGTGCCGTCGGTAGTCAATTTTGTAAAATTCCCACGCCAACGAAAGTTTGTTGTGCAACAAAAACAGCGACGAACAAAAGTAGTCGAGAAAAAACGAAAACTGCTTGCGATTCGAAAACGTCGATGAAAAATGTCCATCAAGGCTTTTCTTCATCAGAGATTCTTTCGCCACCGACGTGTTCCTTGAAAAAAACACGGAAAAAGATTTTCGTCTTGGAAAAAAATGAGGAATCTATAATAGATGAGTCAGAAGCGTCAGAAAAATCGGTTCAGGTTATCAAGAAGGAATTTGCGGAACGTAATGAAATTAAACGACAAATTCGAAAGAACATTAATGTCATAACGAAAATTCCGTTATTGCCTGACCACGAATTACCACCAGACAAAATAGCCGAGAAGGAGGAGAAAAGCACGCTCAACAACCCCCCTGTTAGGAAGAGAGGTCGTCCGAAGAGAAAACCGATAAAAATCGCACAAAAACCATTAGCCAATGAAAGTTTAACTGCATCGAAGAAATCCGACCAATTAACTTTGGAGGAACCAAAAAAATCTGAAGATACAGTTCAATCGGAGACAAATTCAATTCAAGAATCGACGAAACTCGAAGGGAGAAAAATTCATGTTGGGAAAAAACAGAAAAGTCCTCAGAAATTATTATCCAATGAAAATTGTCTGGAAAACAAAAAATCTGATTCACCGGAAAAATTCTCAGAGCCCAAATCACCGGCCGATCAAACTCCTGGCGAATCAAAGAGCCGATCAGAAAATTTGGTTCCTCGACGACATCGTTCGATGAAAATTCTCGAGAAAAATTTGCACATAATGTCTACGGCACAACCGACCACGATTCAAAATTCAAACGATATCGAAGAAACTGTGTCAAAAATGAGAAAACGAGAAAAATCAAAGGAGGCTCACACTGCGATAGATCCACCGAAGAGTCCCGCAACGAAAACTCAGCTCAATGGACCGGGGAGGTCCATTAAAAGGGTGCATTTTGACGAAGAATCCATCAGAAGATGCACCGAATACTGTCAGAGTACAGATTTATCTCCGGAGGAAAAAACTTTTGACGCGCATACGAGAAGCCCTACGAAAAAATGTCGAAACAACCGTTCACCGAGTCCAACGAAACGCAATCTCGTTGAAGCTTTCGGTGAGAAAAGTTCATGCAAGCAGCTGCCATGTAGTAAAAAGGAGGTAAACAAAATTCAGAAAACTCGTGAACCTCTGAACTCGGAAGACAATCGAAAAATACTGCACACGATCAAAAAAGTGTCAAAAATAAGAAAAAAAGCGGGTAATTCACGAGCCTTGAAACCGAGCGGCAAAAGTGAAAGTTTACCAATTTCTGACACGAAAACTCAGCTTCAAATGCCAATACTTCGGCTCAAGAGACTGAGTCGGAATACACTGAAACGCTACGGGATCGTTTACAGATGGAGAGAAAAAAAATTCGTGAAAAGGAGCTTTAAAGCTCAGGTGAAAATTAGAGAAGAGGTGGAAAGCGAGGGCGAGTTTCAAGTGCCAGCGTACGACGGGGCAGCGGATTTGTCGTCGAGCGAAGAAGAAGATCAAGACGTGACGATCGCGACGGAGGAAAAACGCGTTTGCACGTACAGTTCGTCGAAAAAAAGTGCATCCAAGGAAGAACCATTGGGGAAAACACCGTTGAAGAGAAAATTGGAAATGGAGAGTGGAGCCTTGAGTCCGAAACGTCAAGCTCTTGGTACAAAGTTACGTAACGAGACACCAAAAAAAGGATCCGTCAGTTCGCCCAACAGGACAAGTACGTTGAAGACTCCCGGTCGTAATGCAGCAAATTATTCACCTCTGAAAATAATTGTCACATCTCCCAAGGTACGTAAAGATATTCTCGAACCGAGTCAATCCCGTTCGGGCAAACTGGATGACGAGGCCAGAACATCCTCTTCCGGAACCATGGCAACGACACCCAGTCGCAAAAATTCTCGTCTGCACGACAACATGCTGCGGGGAAGGATAAACAGTGTCAAATCATCGCTGTGCGAATTAGGTGAGATTTCGCCGTTTGTATCTCGGTGATCGGAATACCAGCTTGAAGGGGGATCATAACTATATTTTTGAAAGACCCAAAAAAAAACATAGACAAAAGTACAAAAAAAAACATTAAAATGACACGCGACTTTCAGGAGACGAGCGTGCGAGCGTGGGTAAGGTGGGATCAAAGGCGGTCGGTGAGTTGGACGAGATGTGAGTCTCATACGGGAAAAAAAGCCTATATTCATAAAAGCAATTTAAAAATTCGTCGTGTTCGAATTTGAACGAAATAATAGAAAAAAATGGAAGAATCTTCATCTATTTAACCGAATTTAGAAAAAAAAATTAAGAAAGAAAAAGAAGGGATATTCTTTGCCTTATTAACCGATTTAAAAAAAAAAATGGAAGATTCTTTACGCATTTAACCACATTCCGCAGACGATCGATTGGGGAAATAAAAGACGAGACGGGCCAGGGTTCATCGGGGATTCGAGATTCAGGAAAGATACTTAAAGATGGCAAAGACGCGAGGAAGAAGCTCTTATTTCTGGACCAGGTGTCGAGCGAGCGCATTGATCAATTATCAAGGAAAAAGGTGCCGGAAGAAAGAACGGAATTGCAAATAATTCTTAAGGACATCGAAGATTCAGAAAAAATGAATGACGATGGAGAATCGATCGACGTTCCCAAGAGTTTGAAAGGTCCCACGACGATCGATGCTGTGGCAGGACCTTCGCGAGGCTGCGATAATCCTGAACGTCCGGGGGTTTATGGGATCGAAACAGAAGTGGACAGCGACGACGATGAAAACGACGAGGACGTTTGTAACGTGACTTTTACGCAATTCATCGAAACGCAAAAAAATCAGGAAGACGCAACGTCTTTGGCGAATCTGGACGAGGAGAGCGAAGAATCCAACAGTAGAGTAACAATAATACCAAAATTCAAACCGCCCAGTCGTGAGAGAGTAATCGAAACGATGGAAAAATACGGTATACCAAAATTTCGTAATCAAGAGCCTTTTTTCAGTGAATCAATAGACGTGCCGAAGCAAAAAGAATTAGCTCACAAGATTCTCAAAGTACCAGGAAAAGGTGTAGAATTTTTGCCCCAGTTCGTGTCTTCTCTCGAGGAAGTTACGGGAATCGGGCGTTGGCGGAAAATGTGGCTCAACGAGTTTCATCCGTCACTGGCTAGGACAAAAGAATCCGCGGTTAAAATGGCCCTAGCGAGCAACGAAAAAGTCCTTATAACTCCAATCACTCTCCCACCCACTCAAAAGCAAGTCATGGATTGGCTGAGAGCCCGAGATTATTTAAACAGAAAAAAGGTCGCAAGCGAAAAACCAAAAATCGAGGTAAAAAAGGAAACAGCCATTGAAATTCAGGACAAAATACACCACGATGAGAATGATGTATCTTCGCCCCATTCCTCGGATTCGAGCGTCGTTGAGCCGTCGCCGGAAAGAACACTCGTTTCAAAAGATCTCGAAAGAACCAGCAATACGACCTTAAAGAGCAAATTAGCGAGAAGAGGTTTGTTAAAAAGTTGTGTAATTGATCGTGAGACAGGTTCCCAAGGATTGAACGATTCGAAAGATAAATCTTTGGAAAATTCTAACAATATCGAGCCGGATCCGTCGCTGGTGGATGTTCTTCAAAAATCACGATTATTTCGCGACCAAGAAGCCTCCAGGCATTTGGGTATTTCGTGCGGACAAATTGAGTTTCTTTCCGATTCAACCAGGAGCAACATTACCAATGAAAATCTTCAGAAAGCCAAAGCTTTGATCAGAGTACGTTTTCGGGTTTTTTCGTTTCAAAATTACCTTATTTCACGAATCAATGTCCGTTCAACAATAATTATAATAACTATAACAATAAAATCAACAATATTTACATGAACAATAATAATAATATGACTTATTGTAGATTATTATCCAAAAAACCATATTTAACGAATATTGATTTTTTTCTGCAGTATCAATATTTGACAATAATGTGCCTGGAAGTTCACGTTGTAACGCGAGGAGATTTGTTACCCGATGCTCAACAAGATCCTATTGCCGCGATATTTTATTCAGTGCAAAGTGACGTACCGCCCGAATCGAGTATCAAGCCACTCGAACACGGTAAGCAATTGAAATATGTCAAATTAAATGAATAAAATATTGAAAAAACTGGACCGATTGAAAATTTAGTGTAATTCGGTAAATGAAGCGTTTTTTTATATTTTTTTTAAACCCTTTTACTCTCGACTTTATTCAGGTGTTATAGTCGTCACAGATTCCGAAAAAGCCATGAGGAAAATGTACTATTCTTACGCATCAAACGTACCCTGGAAAATTTCTTTCGTTAACAACGAAGAGGCTCTGCTGAATGCTCTCGTCACCTTAATAACGCGGACCGATCCTGAGATCCTGTTGGGATGGGAAATCGAGACACTGTCCTGGGGCTATGTTTTTCAACGAGCATCGTCCTTGGGAATTAATCTTCTCAAACGGGTCTCGAGAATTCCGACGACTCAGTACAAGTGGGAATATCAAGATCCTGATATCGAGAAGTTGGCCGAAGTGAAATTGCCCGGTCGGATAGTTCTCGACATATGGCGAATAATGCGACACGAAGCTGGTAAGTTATTCATTAATTATTTCCTTCGAAAACAATTATTTGCTACATGATTTGTTCTTCAATCTGTATTCTTCCCAAATTTTCATAACGATCATTTTACAAAAGTCTCTTTATTTTTTCAGCCCTTTTGAGTTACACCTTCGAGAGCGTAACACACCATGTCCTGAACGAACGAATTCCATGCCCATCGTTTAAAGTACTGACGGATTGGTGGGACCTTGAAAAATCTCGTCCTTTTCGTTGGCGCGTCGTCGAACATTACAGTATTCGCGTATTGGGAGTTTTTCGAATCCTCGATCAGTTGGACATTATTGGGCGCACTAGTGAATTAGCGCGTCTTTTTGGAATCCAATTTTTCGAAGTTTTTTCACGCGGCTCTCAATTTCGCGTTGAATCGGTGATGCTCAGATTGGCAAAACCTCTGAATTACATAGCTGTTTCACCCTCTTCACAACAACGCGCGTCCATGAGAGCTATGGAAGCTTTGCCACTCATTTTGGAACCGGAATCCATGCTCTACAGCGATCCCCTTATCGTCCTCGACTTCCAAAGCTTGTATCCGAGTATTATTATCGCACACAATTTATGTTTCTCCACTTGTCTCGGTCGTATTGAACACATTGGACAGTAAGTTGAAGCAATGCTTTTATTCCATTTTTTACTCGATACAAATTTACGTTAAAAACGGAAATATCAAAATAGTAACGCGAATGTTTATTGAACAATGCAAATATTCAGTCAATATTACAAATATCCGATAATACGAACGTTTATTTACTTATGCAATTGCAATTATTTCCAGACCACAGCCTTTCGAATTCGGAGCTTACACTCTTCGTGTACCAAAGAGAACAGCTTTGAAACTCCAAGGCAAAGTTAATTATGCGCCGTGTGGCGTCGCCTACGTCAAACCGGAAGTTCGCCTTGGTATATTGCCGAGAATGTTAACGGAAATACTGGAGACTCGTTTTATGGTGAAAAAAGCAATGAAGGATCATGATAAAAATGATAAAACTTTACAACGAGCTTTACACTCCAGACAAATGGGTCTTAAGTTTCTTGCAAATGTCACGTACGGATACACAGCGGCGAATTTTAGTGGAAGAATGCCGTGCATCGAGGTAAACTAAATTCACGATTTCCTGAAATTGCCTTTTTTTTTAGTGTGATCGAGAAACATTATTGAATATTCTTAATTTTACTCCAGGTGGGAGACAGTGTCATAAGTAAATCGAAAGAAACTCTCGAACGTGCGATAAAACTTGTCGAAACGACGCCCAAATGGGGAGCTCGTGTCGTTTACGGCGATACGGACTCGCTCTTTATTCTCGTTCCTGGCAAATCTAAAGACGAGGCTTTCGTCATTGGCAATGAAATTGCCGACGCTGTCACTGCTTCCAATCTCCCACCGATAAAGCTCAAATTTGAAAAAATATTGTATCCCGCAATTTTGCAGGTAAATTTTCACTTTCGAACTTATTTGTCGTAACTGAAATTCAAATGTTAAGGCGAGGTCTGTCAGTTCCGTGAGTGCGATGAGAAAAAAAATAACGAAAAAGCAGATTTACATTGTTCTCGAAGACGCTTGATATTTCGAGAAAAAGAAAAGATACACGTTATTCTCTGTTGAAAGGAGAACAATGTGTGACTTTTCATTTTTTCGAAAACTGAACTGTGTCGGAGAAAAATGTCCAGCAGGATTTTTACCGACTGAACGACTGATAGATCGCCTTAACGTTAACAAAAGTGCATTGAATAAATATATTTTAAGGTCCATGTGAATGTGAAAAAGTTATTTACCGAATTTCATGCACTTCAATTATTTTATCACAGGCGAATGTATAATAAACGTTACAAATTTAATTTTTATATATATTTTAGACGAAAAAACGCTACTGTGGATACATGTACGAGACGCCGGAGCAAGAAACTCCGACCTATTTGGCCAAGGGAATTGAAACGGTACGAAGGGACGGTTGTCCAGCAGTTTCAAAGGTAAAAAAAACCATTTAATTTACTTCATTTCTTATCATCGCAAATGATCAATTTCTAGAAAAAAAAAACAGAACGTAGTGGAAAATTGAATAACATTCGAGATCACGTTGCATAATTTCAAATTGTCGGGATTTCTTCGTAACTTCGTAAAGAAGAAGAACAAATATTTGAAGGAAAATACTATATTATTTAAGGGTAAGCATCAGTCGTCCCGCTCGCTTCGCCTTTTCGAAAGTGAAAATATTCGACACGGTTTGATCGATCGGAATAAAAAAAAGTCTTAGTCCACGCAGGAAAATGGCAAAAATGGGCTAAGACTTTTTTTATTCCGATCGCACGAACGGTGAGGAAAATTTTCGCTTTCGAAATTTGCAGCTATCTCTCTCGCACTCACGGTGGCGAGATACCGACTGCTTCATGCCCTTAAGCATAAATTCCGTAGATGCACGGAACTGTCTCGTTATCTTCCAGAAATTAATTTTCTAGAAAATTGCGGATAGTTCCAGATTGTTTAATTCTAGAAATTTCTAGAAAGGCAAATACCGCGTAGCAAACTTCTAGTTTCGAGAATAAATAAATTAATTAATTAACATAATTGGAAGGAATTGTCGTAGATTTTTTCCGGACATGAAAAAAAAAAAACCAGTTCGGAATGTTAGAAAATAATAAAAGTATTTGATTCTTTCAATTGAAAAGTAGGCACAAAGCTTGCCAACATTCTGATAACAAAACTGCCGTAAGGCAAATCATTAGTCATTAGTAAACTTATTATGAAAAAAGGCACAATTTCTACCCATGTGTTTTTATATAACCGTAGATACTCGAAAAAACACTGAAAATATTGTTTGAAACGAAGGACGTGAGTCTCGTGAAGAAATACGTAACAAGACAATTGGACAAAGTTTTGCGCGGCAAAGTTTCCATTCAAGATTTAACTTTTGCGAAAGAGTTCAGAGGCTTGAAGGGTTACAAAGCGAAAGCGTGTGTACCATCGCTGGAACTTACTCGTCGACTTATGCGGAAAGATCCACGTGCTGTCCCCCGAACGAGCGAACGCGTTCGTTACGTTATCGTCGCTGGTGCGCCTAATCAAGCTCTCATTCATTGCGTACGAACTCCTTGGGAATTAATACGCGATCCTGGCTTAAGACCCAACGCCATTTACTATGTGACCAGAGTTATAATACCACCCCTCAATCGATGTCTCAATCTCATGGGCGTCGATGTCAATGAATGGTGAGTTTTTAACAACAACAAAAATGAATTTTTGTCCCGCGTTTCTTTTTTGTAAAATCGGATTTGATCCAAAAAGTTCGTCTTGATTTTTTTTTATTGCTATGGGTTCG
>JABSMR010040261.1:0-15454 GCA_018902295.1 Dusona sp. PSUC_FEM 10030013
TATAGAATTATTTAAATATTTGTATATTAGGATTATAAAATTATAAATATTATAAACAAAAATTGTGGAAAAAATTGCTCGAATTTGCTAAACTGATAGAAATTAATGATTTTTACAAAATATTTCAATTACCATAATCGTGTCTGCTAAGAGTGACGACTTGTGGATCGTCATCATAAATACCAAAGTCATCGCGATAATAATTCCAAGAATGATAATTTTGTTGTTTGTTGGCACCATTCAGACCTTCTTCTCCATAAAGATCATACTTTTTTCTTAAATCAGGATCCTTAAGGACTTCATAGGCCGTTGTGTATTTAATAAATTTTTCATGAGCGTCTGGATCTTCCTACAAATGATACATAAATAATTTTAATGTTCTCAATAAATTTTTTTGCAATTTATGTAAATAAATTGAAAAACAAAAAAAAACAAGTTTCAACCTTATTTTTATCTGGGTGATGAGTAACTGCAAGTTTCTTAAATTCTTGACGTATTTCTTTTTGCGTTGCATCACGTTTCAAGCCAAGGAGCTCGTAGTAATCCTCCGCCAGCGACACCGACAATATTAACGATAAAAATACAATTTTTCTGTACCTGCGATTATCAAATAATTATTTTATCATTATTTTTCAAATACAAGAAAATTATCAAATAGTGGGCATTAGTATTAAAGTTAAGTAAAAAAAAATGTCATGCACAGTTTTGGAATTTTTGATGCTTAAGAGTTATGGTTGATTAAAAATAATTTTTTCAATTGAATTAAT
This sequence comes from Dusona sp. PSUC_FEM 10030013, assembly GCA_018902295.1. Classification (NCBI taxonomy): domain Eukaryota; kingdom Metazoa; phylum Arthropoda; class Insecta; order Hymenoptera; family Ichneumonidae; genus Dusona; species Dusona sp. PSUC_FEM 10030013. Next base: position 768 of record JABSMR010040261.1, read on the forward strand.
TATCATCGTATCATCAATTTTTGTTGATGTTGATTATTTAATTGCGTTGTTAATGGACAATTGTCGTCATGTCATTTAACTGTACGAGATATAAACAAAGGAAAGACGATTGAACAATAAAATAAAAATCCTCGAACGTTACTTACATTTTTTGGTCATTCAATCACTTGGCAAGAGACTTTGTTAAAGTATGTATTTTTTTTTCGATTTCGAAATCGTTCACAACATACTATAGTTCAAAGAGGCGAAATCGACACACAACTCTCTCATGACACCCACGCTTTATTCTTCTATTTCCTATTTAGGGAATAAATGTAATCTCATAAAGGATCTAAAACTACTTGCCAGCTCGACAGATTTTTTCAGTCGTGCACTCAAAAAAATTCGTAATTTTCCAACGACATTCAATTAGATGTACAATTTTTATTCAATTTATATTATAATTACAATTAACCAGAAAAAATAATATCAAACTAATCGAGACGTCATCTTTTTAACGAGGTTTTTTCGTTTACCCGGCAAAAGCCACGAATACGATTAAAATACATGGTCGATTTTAGATTTGAGATGATTTTTGGACGCGCTTTCTGGAGGCAACTTTTCGAACTTTTAGCCAAACATCGACCAAGACAATTCAATTGATTGTCGATAAACCAGAACGTTTCTGCCGGTAAAAATGTTACGTCTTATTTATACAACCTTTTTTTTACATTAATAAAAAATAATTGCGTTTTTTCATAATTCAATAATAAATGGTGTAGTTTCAACTTTTCAATACGCAGTAAATTTATTAAGAACAAGTAACTGATTTAGTATTATTATTTATTACAATAGAGAAGAGTTCTTCGTTTGATCCAATGTTCGACTTTAGTGGCCTTGCTTTCGAGTGGTATTCTCGTAATATAATTAACGGACAATGATCCAAGAAAGTAAAGACTAGAAGATTGATATGAAGTAGGAGATGAGTTAAGTGGACAGGCATAATAATTATTTTTCTGCTGATTATGCTCCATGGGTAACAAATCACGAGAACTCGGTACTAAACGAATTACGGGCATCGGGTTCCAGAATAACTTTGGAACAGTTTCGATGAGTGTGGAACGTTCAATGTCCCATCGAGCTCCAGTTAAATAAAGTCCATGAATATGGACGTCCATTAAGTCTGAATCAACAGCCACGAACTTGCCGGGCTTATATTGATCGGTCTTAACATTGGTCACCTTGTAGTTTATGGCCAGACGACTTAGGGGAATCCCTCTATTTCGTGAAAACGTCAATCGAGCTGCAAGAAGAAGTTTTCTGCAATTAATCAGTCCACCCATCCACAAGCTCCCCTTGTAGTGACCGTTTTCTATCCAGGAAATGACAAAATCTCGACGAGTGCAAAGTGCATCAATGAAACGAGAGAGGGTCGAGCAATCAATACTGTTGATGATGTGCAGTCCACCAATCCTCATCCATTTATCGGGTACTCTATTCTGGGCCAAAGACTCTATGATTTCATATTCGGCTTCGAAGATTGTTTCTTCGATATTAGTGAGAGTAACTCCAATAACTACAATCAATCTGTTATAAATTTCGACTTGCTCAATCAGGACAGAGTTCAAGGGTTCTTTGTAGGTGATTGCATAATGGAGTTTGAGGCTTTCCAAATCAAGCCAAGCATCCGAACAGTCATTGGTGCTTTTCAAAGTCAATTTCGTCCTGATGTCCTTAATGATATCCAACAGTTTTGGACGAACCGGTTCGTCCGGATGTGCTGATATGTCATTGTCAATGAGCAAGAGACTTCGAGCTAGCGAATGTATAAAGTGATCCGAGTTCTGATGGTCTCTGAGGACCGCAGCGTTGTCGTCCAGCCCAAAAATTGCTGGCGGCGCATCACCGAATGGTAGATAGTCTTGGATGTGCCGAACGAAATCGCGATATTCCGTTCTATTAGGTGCAGAGTATTCATAGCGGTTGATCAACGAACAATCGCCACCTTTGAAAACATAATTGTTGGTCGATTGAATAAGCTCATTGTTGCAGCAATCCCGAAGGATGACGTTGATGCAATCGCGGTCCGCAGGGTCCAAGATCCTTCCACCATAATAACACTCCCCAACCAAATAGATCAGATTTTCGACAAGATCCTCTTCAGACCTATCGGGATCTTGCTTCAAACCCTCATTACCAACCAATGTTTCACTTCGATCGACCTGAAAGCCTCGATGCAGATGACCGATGGAGATCTTCAGATCGGAATGAGTAAATTCGTAAGGTGCAGAATTCCAGGCAAGGTTGTGAAATCTCTGTCTTCCGGTGACGATCGCGTGAAAAAAGCATAGAGCGTAAACGAGCTTGGAGAAAGTTCTGGCATTGTTACCAGCCATAACGTTACGTGTGTTATAAAATTCCGGATCGTCCAAGGGCTCGGTAGCGTAGAAATCTAAGAGGCTCTGCTTTATCTGATCACCGGGCTGCTCGCAATAGATCTTAGTGCCATCGTGTAATATGCTTATGGGGAAATTGGTGCTTGGATAGCTGGTTAACCATAGACGAAAGGATAACGCGGTGTCATCGTTGTTGCCGAGAGACTCCGAAATATGTTCAAGTCTAGCAAGCCATTCGTCCGAAGCGAGATGACAATTCTCCAGAATCACCCATCCACCGTGTCTTCGGGCTACGTCTATCTTACCCTCGACCTTTGAGTATTCCACCGATGAAGAAGGTGGCATCGAGAATCGTTGCACTCTGGAGGAAAATCCAATGGTCCTAGCCCATTTTTGAACTAGTCCGTGTGGTTCCAAATAACTTGGTAGTACAAAAATCAATGGCACAACGCAGCTAGATTCGTCGTAGGAACGGGCCATTATGTTGTCCCGAATTCTCGTTGAAGAAGTTGACGTTATTGAATTCCATCCAAGGGTATTCTCAACGAGTCGCAACACTTCGTTGAGGGTTTTTTCCGGTCGCAGCCGATTTACGAGTATCAATCGTTGGAAGTCGGTCAGTTGACTATTCCACGAAGCTGGCAGACCTTTGTCGCTGTCCCCATTACAGTAATCGTCCCAACTGGAGGATTTTTCCTGGAAACTTTTCGGAAGATTTTGGAAGACTTTAGGCAGCGCATTGCTGAGTTGTTGACCTATGATGAACTTGATGTCTCTTGAGAAATCAATAAATTCACTTATTTTAAATATTTGAGTTCCTAAAATTAATGATAAAATCAAGAAAATATAAATAATTATGTACTTAATTTCACTGGACGGCGTTTCAGCAGCAGATTCCAGACCCAAGCTGTAGTCTTTTTCACATTTACAATCAACCACATTGGTGAGAAACAGTGCCCTGAGTTCGGTTCGATCCATTTTCTCCGAGTCGAGGAGAATCTTGATAGAAAGAAGGAACGAATAGAGCAGCTTGTGCTCATCGAGAAGAGCGTTCCGTACACTAGCATCGAGGGTCAGGGTGAAGGATGAGCCAAGATACCTCAATCTTTTATGTAGAATGACACTTCTCATTGAAGTGTCGATGGACCTGACGTAGAGACGAACAAACCAGTCCAACGAAAATCTGTACATATGGTTGAAATTAACGAGATATGCTAGGGTGTCGTAAAGAGCAGCGCAGTACTTCGTTAGGGGTCGATAAGTACTTCGAAGTTCATCCATTTCCCGCTCAGTGGCTTTCACTGTTTCAACCTCTCTCATTTTCATCTCGTGAGACAACTGCTTCCAGCGATCCAGCTTTTCAATGGCTCTTTCGTCCTCAATGATATTCACACTGGCACCTGACAAAATTTCGAGTATTTGGTTCTCTTCCTGGTTCAGTAAGCTTCTGTTGGCAGCATTCGTCATCATCAGCCGATCGAAAGTGTTACGGAGTTCAGGTCTCTCTCGCGATACGATTATCTCCAAGAGACGATCCTCAAGTGCCTCATTGGCTAGGGTAAAATTAACGACGCTGAATCTTTTATACATGTCGTGAGGTTCGTCAAGACGACGAGTGCCCGAAGCTTCGTTGAAAGATATGCGGCTCGTCATGTATAGTCGAAAATATGAGGAAACTGAGAATGTTCCGAAGTAACGAAGAATCGCAGGAGCCTTTTCTAGGTACTCCGAGCGATCTAGATTCTCCAGCAGAACAGGTAGATTTTTTTCAATACACTCTCGAATCTGCACAAACCAGTGTGGACTTGTTGGTTTTACAACTACCAGTCCATTGGAAAACTCGATGCGTTTGATCCATATGTTAGCTTGGTTCTGAGGATCAAAGATGAGCGGCCAGAGAAGCGAGTGTTCAAGAATGCAAGTATTTGCTCGATTAAACGATGAATTCAAAGACAGGTGAGGCTTTGAGTCTTCCGAAGTTCCATTGCTGCCGAGATAAGAATTTACGTTACTTCGTATGGACCCAATAAAATCATAGAATTCCCCAGAATTGGGTATACCAAGACGGTCAAGCTCTTTCCTCCACTCTATGATATAAGAATTTCGTTGGTTAACGCTGAATGAGCTTAAGAGGGCAACAAGCCCGCACGAGAGGAGTACGTCACCAGCAAGGTTGTCACAAGTACGCGTTAGAGTCTCGGCAGCTTCTAACCAACGAGCTTTTTCACCTGCTAAGCTGGCAATGAGAGCTTCAGCTCTTTTCAGTTTCCCTGTACAACTAGCAACCTCATTTTCCAGCTGTAATTTCTTCGCCAGTGTCGCTTGGAGGCTGGCGTTGAGTGCAGCTAATTTGTCATTTAGCGCGGCTAGGCTAGTTCTCTTCTCATTGAGATACTCGAGAATAGCGTTACATTCGCGTTCGGCTGTTGCCAGCTTTTCTTTCTTCGGAGCTACGACTTTAGCTACATCGTCATATGAGACCATAGCTCGTACCCATTTGCACAGGCCTTCAGCAGCACTCGAAGCCTTCGCCACAATATGTGGCATAAAACTATCGTCGTTCATGTAACTTTTGTTCACGACACTCATTACTGACGGCGGTATATTGTCCTTATCGTAGTCTTTAAGGTTCTGCAGAAAATTCATATCACCTAGGATGCGTTTGCTCGGGGCCCAATAATCTATCGACTTTTTACCAGTCACAGGATCTGTTGAACGATCAGGTGGTACACCAAGCATAACGCATACCGCGGCTAAGACGAGTTTAACTGTGTCCGGTGGATTTTTCATCGCCTTCACCAGTGTTATATCGGTTGGTTTCAGAGTATTGAGGGCGGCTATCGCATCCTCAAGGATCGGTATAGCTACTGCCAAATCGGCTTCGCATTCTTCCTTCAGAATACTGGCGATCTCTGCTATTTCATTGGCTGCTTCTTCTTCACGTTTTACTTGAATAGTTGCCATTTCAACACTTACATTTTCCGTCTCAATTTTCCGCATTGTCTCGGCGGTTTCCCTTGCTGACGATTCCAATTCTGGTCGCAGTCTAGTCAGAGTCGATCTCATTTTTCTTACTTCCTCGTCGGCTGATTTCAACTTGTCCAATCCACTAAGGTATTTCTCTTTTGAGACACGCGTCTCGTTTTGGCGTTTGTTGATGGAGAGCCCGTACAACTTCACCATGTGAATATAGGCTGCTACTGGTAATGGTCTCAACTGAAGAGTCGTCGATGATTGATTGGTCTTCGTTCCTTCAGCATTCCCATTTCCTATGAACACGCTGTCCCAAAAATACTTACTCACTGTTATGGTCGCGGATTTCACTCGATTCTCGATGTCGACATCTCTCATAAACTTATTACCTATCTCGTAGAGAGCTTCCTCAGGCCAATTCCCATAACAGTCTATGGTACAATGATTGAGAATTTTAGCAAAAGTTGCATCACCTAGCAGGCCTCGAGTTCTCAGCCCTGATTTGTCAAAGTACAACACAAAGTGAAGTTTCTCCTGACATTTGTGGTAAAAATAATCCAATATTTCAAGACTGCTCATCTCCCGGTTACGATCTCCTTTCTGAGCTAATAAACGACACTTTTCGACAATCCTGTCACACTCCTCCGTGGTAAAAAAGTTCGGACCCATTGTTCGCCCTATCTTCATCAGGTTGCAGACGTCACTAAGAATACTCGGACAACTGGTGGAACTGATAATCTCCCGATCACTTATGAAGAAGGTGCAATCTTTAATTTGTGCATTAATGGCCCCGGGAACACTGCAGAGATCATCACTCGACTCCCCGATGCAATTGAAACAGGCCCTCTTGAAGTCTTCTCTCCAAGTACTCAGCGGCCAGTTTGGTGTCATCATTGATTCGATAACGGCGCAGCTCAGTTCCTCAAAACGTTGTGACTTAATGTGAGCAGCAAGAGCAGTGAGGGATCTTCTGCCCGAGCTCGCGCCAAAGCAAATCATCAAGATGCTGGCACCGGGAATATCAAGAATCCTGAAAATCCTCATCAGATGTTCTAACATTTGGGGGAACATGACTAAATCTAGTTTCTGCTTAACTGTCACCTGATCATTATAACGTTCCAAATAAAAAAGTACTCTGTTTTTTACCCCATCACGAGAGGAAGATATTTCTTCGTAACGGTGCTGTTGCTTGGCTGCTGCATTTTCACCAGTGCCGAGGACGTCATTAACATTGCTCCGAATCACGTCCGCATTCTGTAGCGTATCCGGTAGTCGCATAAAATCGGAAAATATTAGATGGCGAAAGCTCTCTCTGGTCAACTGTTCTTCAGTGATGGTGTTTTTTGGCAGATTGTCGAAAACCGTCTCCCAAGAATCCTTGAAGTGCGATGCTGCGGATTCTTTCATTTTTGCAAAGAACCAGTCTGCATCTGTTTGATCCATGATCCGGTCAGCGAAAACTCTGATCATTTCGTGAACCCAAAGTCGCATCAATGTTACTTTCGTTTCTGCTGATTCTTTGTGAATAAGGGAGCATCCATCGATGAGGCGGCTGACGTCTCGAAGACTGAACCGGTATTGCAGCTTACTGGGCACGGGTCTTAAATGCTGGACAATGGAAGAATACACTTCGATGGTTGCATTTATGATACTCGTTACGCTACCAGAAACGTCCGCGTTGAACATGTTCCTCCGGAAATTCGCTAACAATATGTTGTAACTGATCCGGAAAATAGATTTGACCGATGGAGGATCAATAGAGTACAAATTAAAATGTCGGAAGAATCTTCCTGCTTCTAGGCATCCACCACTTTCAAGCACATCTAGATTAGAGTGTTTCTGGATCGCTGATGGATCTATTGCACCCAGGAACATTAGATTGTTGAGTCGAATCCGATCACCGGTATCCACATCGTACCAGCATCCGTCGGGATGCGAAGATTCGTAATATTGCCTGATCAATTCCCTCAAAATTACCTCATCTTTCGATCCTGTTACGACACTCAAATCATCTATAAAGTTGATGCAGAGTTTAGCCTGGTTGCTCGGCTCGTACACGCGTTTCCTAACTTTTTTCATCCTCGAGATGATCAAATTTTGCATCATTCGGGTAGAACCAATGCATGAGGAAGCGTCTGCCCCAAAACTGTAGAAATTCGTTTGATAGCCGTTTGCAGCCATTTTGGTCTTCAAGAGATGCCGCAAATAAAGAGTTTTGCCACTGGCTGTTGCACCAGTCACGAGAAACGGCTTCCCACACTTGACATGAATTTCAAAAAGACTAATATACCTTACACTATCAACAGTAGGAACGTAGCTTGTTGGATTCGGTTTAGAACTCCAAAAATAATCAATGTTGTCGCCAACAACGTTCGTTCTTTTCATTGTATCTAATGAGCGTCGCCAGCATCCACTTCCGCTAGCTCCTACGCTGAAGACGTAAACGTTATCTTCGATGAGCCCTTCGCTGGGTGGACTTATAACATCGTGCGGGAAATCAGCACTGGTCCGCCATATCGATCTACAAAATTCATCAAGCGCTACGCGAGCATCTCGATGAAAAGATCCACCGAGCCCCCAAACGATTGACATGAGCGCAGCCGCTTGGGACCAGGAGAAAAAGTTGGTGGTGTATAATTTTACTCGTTCATCTTCGAACTGTAAAAAAAGAGTATCAGATTTGCAATCCATCATCAATTGGATCGTATTGTTCATAGGGCTACAAAATCACTAACATTTTTTGTGAGGTCCTGTTTCTCTTTCTCTTCGTGTAGGTTTCGCCGGTCTCTCAATGATACCCCAGAAGAATCTTGAACCAATTGGGTCTTCCCAGGGTGATCGTCACTTCGTCCGAAGGCCTCGATCAAATAGATTTCGAGTAACCTTAGTACCGACGTAACTAAATGATTATTATCAATGGATAGACCACTTCGTTGACTCGACAAACTTTTCTGAAAAAATCCTAGACACTTATCGAGTGACCACTCCAGTAAGGACTGTAAAAAATTGTCGTACACTTCACTGACGCTCATTTTTCCATCTCGATGCTCGATGGATAAAGAAGATGGTACTAAACCACGAGGATTCTTTTTATGTTCAATGATCCATCGTTTTATCCTTGTCTTCCAGTCTATCGTTGAAGATTCTTCTACGTAAATAATCCCGCAACGTGAAATTATCGCAGGAGTAGCCTCAATCGTATTCGACGTTTCGAATACAACGGACATTGAGTCCCCCAGGGGAATTTTCTCACCAGATTCGAGGATCAGTGCTTTATCATTTGGATCCAACAAAGTGGTGATTTTATCAATGAGAATGTTATGAAGGGGTCCATCCAGTATGAGCCACTGCCACCGTTTGTTATTTATTCCTGGATCCGGATTTTTTGCAGTAGCAAATTGTCGTAGAACTCGAGTTAAAATTCCATCCCTCCAGCATAATCTTCCTGAACTTCCCGATCGCCCGTTGTAAGTGCCAAAGATCTCTTCACCGGTGTATAAATTATGATTAATTCTGATACACTCAATACTTGGCAGTGATTCAGAAGCTCCCTGATCTATCGACGATAGACTCTGGGCAAGGGTCTCAATAATCGTTGTTTTGCCAGCAAGTGCAGTACCAACAACCACGATGACTTGCCTAGCGAGCAGCAGCTCAAAAAACTGGATGATTTTCAATATCAAAGTCAAGTAGGGGTCTGGATTGTTTTTTAGTGGTTCAACCTGATCAAGTACTCGTCGAATCGCGGTCATAAGGTTTTCATAATTGGGAGGTGGTAGGGCGATATTGGGAAACAAGTCATCCACTATGTGTTGAAAGGCCGCGAGATCGGAGGGCCTCGTTAAGTTTGGCAAATAAACGTCAACCGAAGCCCTTAAAAACAGCGCGTCTTCTGTCTCATTAGGATAACGCGTTTTCAATGCACAAACAGTTTTCACAAAAGACTTCGTCGTCCTCATACCACAGTTGAAGAGGCCCCGAATGACCGTCAAACTGGAAGTGTTTTGGGTCAAATATTTTTCAAACAATCCTAATTTATCGGTGAGAGTTGCAGCCATTGAAAAACCTTCAGCAAAAAGCGCAACCTCGACGATTCTTTTTGTATCGGGGAAAGCGAAAGCAACGGGTCGAAAAAAAAGCTTCACCGCATCTGGTAACGGTGACCGACATTCAGACGCCAGTGTTCCAGGCTGGGTTGATATAGTTCCGATGATAAAACAACGATTCTCGACTATGCTTGTTATCGATGTAATCCTTTGAGCCAGCACCGATAATCCTTGAATCTTAATATGGTCGAGGTTCTTGAACAATAACCAACAAGATGAGCGGAATGACGATGAGCAGCCTGCAAGACCACGGAAGACACTATCCATAAAGTGGTAAGTGTCCAGATGACCCTGAGCGCAGTCGAAAGTTCGAAAATTCACACCTAATATTTGGGCCAAGGCTTCTATGGTTCGAGTCTTCCCGGTCGCCCCGGGCCCATAAACGAGACCATACAGTCGATTACGGTGAGCTTCCATCAAGCTGTGATAACATCTTTCGGTAAGAGGTGTGCAAATGAATGACTCTTTTTCGATACAGCAGCTGTACTCGTGACCGTACGATTCCTCCGAATCGAGTATCGACACTATGATATTAGGATCTCGCCAGTAATGACGAATTTGTGCCCTCCAAGCAAAATCACCTCGAGCTGACTTTCCACCACCTTTCGCAACTTTTCTCGTCATCAATTTCGTGACATCACTTTGTTCTCGTAGTTGAATAATAAAAAGAACCAGCTTTCTACGACGGGTCCTTGATATTCCATTACCTCTTATCTCAGCCAGCATCACTTCGATCATCTTTGACTGCTCTAACTCGTACGAAGTAAGAATGTTCAAAGCAGATTCTGCTTGACGATGGTCCAAGGCTTTCTCCATTCTCGTCGTCCAGAATAAACGCAAACTGCAAATTCCAGCGATTTCTATTGGACAATCAGTCAATATCGATAAAAACTTTTCTAGCTCTCCCTCATCCAGCTTATCCAAATCGAGAAAGCTGCTAATGATTTTAGTTATTGCATGGCGCATGGTATGCATAACTGTTTTTTCTGCGCTTATGTAAGTACTAACGAACGAATCGTTCATATCAGGAACAGATTCCTCACTTGGTTTGTTTTCAGATGGATCAGTCAAAGCGAATTCGTGACCGGAGCTATTAATAATTGATGTAACTCGGCAATTAATATCGTTTTTCGCATTTTCCGTGAAAGATACAACGGAAGAACACTTCATCGCGTTCATATTCGTAAAGCACTTTCTCGCAAAAAGTTTCATTTTTTTCTGGAATTTCGACTCAAAGAGAATGTCGATAACTTCTCGATCAGAGATAAAGTAAAATCTGGGAAAAATCTTTCTCACTTCTTCAATAAAAGCCTCCACTATTTCCCGCACAGATTCTAGAATCTCTTGGCCGTGTGCTAATAATTTGGACAATTTCGGGTATTCTGCATCGATGGCGCGGAATCTGGGTTCTTTTAGGATATATTGTTCCACGACGTCAATAACGTCCAGACGAATACTGACAAAATGATGGCGTGCTCGCGCAAGATCCTTGTTGTTTGTCTTTTGACTAAATACTTTTTCGAATTCGTGCCACTCATTCTGAATGCAAAGCCAAGTCTTGACTACAAAGTTTACACTGTCCAATGAACGTGAGAATTTAGTAAGATCCTGGGCGATCGGTTTGACGAAGTAAGAAACTCTCATTTCCCTGATGATGGTCTCGTGCTCCTCCATCAGAGTTTCAATTTTGTCGAAATGAAGGAAGGTTTTAATGGCACCAAGGCTCCGAGAAGGGTCAATGCTGAAATCAACGATGTCCCACCGAGCAATCATTTGATCGAGGCGATTAGCCAAAGCTAGTTCCTTATTCGCACTAATACTAATTACTCGGTATTTCTCAATATCCTTGGCAAGATCAAGGCGTATTAGCTTGGCGAGTGTAGTTCCTGCATCAGGGGCCGCTATCGAAGGTTCTCCTGTAGCATCCAGTGCGATATCTTTAGAAAGATCAAGCACCAAAGTTGATGCCAACGATGCAGATCGATCGCTATTAGCTTTGCTTAGTCTTCGGGATTGTCGGTAAATGCGGGAAATTTCATGCCAATGTCGTTCTCTCAATGATGGATTACAAACGCAATCAATGAGGTCGAGATGTAACTCAAATTGTTTGACTTGTTCAAGTACTTGCGTGCACATGGTGAGAGGAGCCGGTTGCTGCATGGAGTCAGGATCATCGACGATTCCGGTGTACAACTTGAGTCGTTTGGCTATTGATGGTCCACCGGACGAGGATGATTGTTGAAGGTCATTTTTTATCTTTACTCGGAGGCTCCCGTTCAGTCGTTCGAACGTTTCTCGATAGTGGTTAATTGTTTTTGTACGAACCTCAACCGCGTTTATGTATTCGAAAGGTCCATGCAACCAGACGGCATGATCGCGACGCCATTCCTTAACAAGATTATTCAGGGTGTTTACAGGCACGAGAATCTCTCGGATTTCCTCAACGATGGAAAAACTTGTTTCCGGGAACTTGAAGAGTTTCTCCTCGTAATTGATCTTCTGGATTTGTTGATCCGTCTCATTGAGGTGACTAACAAGATCTCTTATGTGGTCCGCGTAGTCATGCACTTTCGTAGGATCATCCATGTAATCCAATATTTCAAATTTTGGCAGGATAGCTTCGATTTCAAAATTCAAGCGAGCTGTTCGCCTCTGCAATTCATCTTCCAACTCGCTTTTCATTGCCTCGCACAGAGTGTTGCTCTTGATGACTATGGGCTTTATATCAGCAAGCCAGTTTATCGTGGCTCCATTGAGAAGCACATGTTTCTCGCTCATATCACTCGTGAGGGCAAGCAACGAGTTCAACATTTCAACCGATATGGTGACCCTGGCTTCGAAGTCTTCCAGTAACAGACTCATCGAAGGATAAGCGATCATTTCGCTAAGCTTGAACAATTCGTGAGCAGTGTCCGGAACGTCGAGTAACTTGTCCCTTAAGTTTTCGAAATCCTGGCAAATTTTCTCGTTGTATTCTTCGTGGCGTCGCAACATGCCTTCGATGAGAATTCTTCTGTTATCAGCGACCTCGTCGATGAGGCGTATCCTAGCGAGTCTCTGATCCAGTCTTCCGACGTCAAATGAATCCAAAATCTCAGTGATCTCATTTGCCTGCTCGTTTTGTTCGCTCAATACTTTGACGCTAGATTTATAGTCGATGTTGACATTTTGGGCGATTCCAGTTTGGCCAATCGGCAAAATCAATGCTTCTATTTTCCGCCTTGTTTCAGTGGATGTTACGGCCTCAAAATCATCGGCTTTTTTAACAAAATATTTTTTCAGCGGGTTTATTATCTTTCCCAATGCCTCGTCAACTTTACGATGACTTTCGCTCGAGTACCATTCGGGTACAGCTATTTTCATGGGCTCAGGTCGCTCGGCAGCGAACATTGTGCTTTGTTTAAATGCCGCCAAATCGTCAGCTATGTTTTCTACGGCACGAATGAGCGAATGCCACATAGAATATATTTGAAAGATCGGAGGTTCGATGGAAAGCCGATTGTCCTCGGTTTTCCAGATCAACCGGAGTTCCAACCGAGGACATCTCGATCTATAATCAGCCAGTCGTTCTGTTAATTCATCGATCGTTCTGATCATCATTATGACGATTTGTTGGCTAAATAAATTCGTAGCACATCGCAACAATTTAATTTTTTTGCTCACTTTATCACCGGTGTTATATTTTTTGACGCATTTTCGATCGCCACCGTTTGGCGACTGAACCAAGTCCGGATTATCATCGAGGGTCCTCATTATGGTTTTCAGGACTTCAGGATAATACTCGTTTTTTATGGTCCAGGCGACTCGAGCGACCTCATTCATCATTTCATCTTCTAATACCGATATCTCAAAATTACCGCCCCCATTGGCCTGTACAATATGGTCAAGGTCAACCACAACACGAAACAGTTTTGTACTAGCCAAATCGATAATTTGCCTCATTATATTGTGGGAAAGAAAATATTTATTTCCGAGTAGCTCACGATGACGAGGTACATTATATTCGTAATTATCATCGACAGAACGGACTATTATTTTGTTTATGAATTTATCGTTGATGTTTTCATTCGCATTACCAACAATCGATGCTATACTACAATTCACCATTTCCTCTTTGTACAGTTCCCTTATTTCCCGTAAATTTTGTTCTACGCACTTTGGATGATGATTCTTCAAACGAGACGGTATTAAATTGAGAATACACTTTTCCCACTCTGTCGACAATTTAGCAACGAGAATTTGTTGCGACCATTCTTTTAATCTGAGCGAATAAAGTGATTCCGAAGATGGATATACACAATCGTGATTTTTATCACTTATTTCAAAATTTGACTCAGCTGACGATATTCTACGCGACATTTTAATAAACTCAATTTTTTTTTCAATAAATTTATTATTGAACTTATTAATCATCAATAGAAAATTCTCGAACTCACCCTCATGAAGAGATGAGCGTGCACGCACAAGTTTTGTCAATACGAACTGTTCCTATAGCACCCTGCGTCTAATCGAAAAAAACAACTATGAAACTATGAAATTCCTCAACGACTGATTTAAATTTTAAATTTTTGTGAAAAATTTAGAAAAACTACCACTCCATCAGTTATTATTATTTTATCTCGATCTTCGATGGAAAATTTATTTTGTTTACTTTAAAAGAAGTTTAAAAAAAAGTTCAACAGATGACGTTACCAGCCTGGACACTTGGCGCCATCTGTTGTTGTTTTTTCAAACGTTTAACGATTCGAGCACTCTGCTCTAAAAATTCAAGGTCAGTTGTCACTTCAATAGAATTGTATCATTTGTACTCCAAAAAAAAAACAGAGCGGAGAATTCTGGAACGCGTTGTAAATAAACAATAAAAATGAGTAACATTTACATCCAAGAACCTCCGTCCACTGGAAAAGTTAGAACAATCGTCGTCTAAATAAATGATTGAAAAAATTCTCTGATACTTCGAATCGTAAAATAAACAACTTTTATTTTTGTGGTTATAAACAGGTGGTACTGAAAACGTCAGTTGGGGATTTAGAACTGGAACTATGGACAAAAGAAGCGCCAAAAGCCTGCAGAAATTTTATACAATTGTGCATGGAAGGCTATTATGAAAATACGATTTTTCATAGACTCGTCAAAGGGTTCATTGTCCAGGGTGGCGATCCTACGGGCAGCGGAGAAGGCGGAGAAAGTGTTCACGGACACCCATTTAAGGTAACTTTTTATTTTTAATATT